>JANBTT010000054.1:0-112183 GCA_027578915.1 Coemansia sp. RSA 1200 | reverse complement strand
GAATAGTAGTTTCCATAGGTTTCCTTATAGTAAATAACATACTTTTTATATTCCACTTGAAACTCCATTGAAACATACCTCTCACACATTTATCATCTGCCGATGTTCACCACAAACTTTATTATATCACAATACAAGTTCAACTTGTTTGCAAAAACAAAGTGCTTTGGTTATAAATATAAAGATTCCACAAAAAGAAACAAAAAAGGGGTGGTTGCATCTACTCAGGATTTCTGGGTGTCTGCAGAAGAAACAGGCACTTTTGATTCCGATGAGCCATTCTCCATATTCTCCATTGTGCCGCTGGCTGCGATATTGGAATTGCTGCTGGAGGCTTCAGCGCCACCCTTCATGTACACGTCCATTTCGGCGTCCAGCTCCTCCATTGTGGGCTGGTTCTGTCTTCCGTTGCCGCGATGCTGCCGCCTCTCTTTCCATCCATTGCGCTGATGGGATCCCATCGAATTTCTCTGGCGATTATCTGCGTTTGGCTGTGTGCCGTCATCGCTACCAGAGTGGCCAGACCCAGACCAACCCGCCCCCTGGTTTACAGCGGCCATCTGCTGTGCTGCCATCATATTCATAGCAACCATCGTGCTGGACCCAACACCGCCTAGGCGCATTTCCATCGGAAGCTTCCGTGGGCTCGGTAGCGTGCTTTCAAATTTAAGATTGTCAATAAAGTCGGCTCTTTCTATGGATGAATAGGCGACGTTAATGGTCTTTATCCCAATGGCGTCTGTTGTGTAAAGGCCCTCGCCATCAAAGCGCTGAATGGCACTGCGTGCATCCTCAGGAATGCGGTAAACAATTTCAGCTTTGCCAATAAAGCGGCCGTTTCTGTCTATTGCCATGCGCACGTTGTCGACACGGCCAACATCGCTAAAAAGATCCTTTATTTTGTCTGAATCGTAGTTGTGCGGCAGATTTATGACCCAGACCGCGCGCATCGAGTCATACAGAGAAGTGTTGCGGGTGCGTCCTGCAATTGTAATACCACGGGCCAAGCGGTTGTCCTTTGTCTTTGATTCGTTGGGCGCTCCTCTTAGTCTGCTGTTGATCGAGGTTCTTTCTCCGCTTAACCGGTCGTTTATCGATTTTGGACCATCGAAAAGATCATGCGACCATCTAGTCCGATCAGACCCGCGACCATTGTCGTTCTATATTGTGTACATATAGTTTTATGTAGGTGCTCATTCCAACATACGAGCATAGCAAGTAGAATATATATAACCCAGGTAATACTTGAGAAGTGAGGTTTATGTTGCTTTTAGAAGCTGTGGTGTTAGAAGTAGCTTACGTTGCGGCTGTATGGTGAGCCTCGCCTCGAGTGGCCTCTGTGGCCTCTGTGTTGTTTATTATGACGGCCGCCGCTGTTGCGCGATTCTGCTTTGATTATGTCGTCAAGCGCGAGATCAAGATTATTGGACATTTCGCTGGTGCAAAAATGACAGTCAATAAAAAAGAATAATAAGAGGAGAAGGTATCTGTTGTTTTCAGGCAGTAAAAGACCAAACAGAAATAAGATATAGGGAAACGTAAAACAAAAGATGAAAGCTGTAACAGCCTGTTTTGCTCAGAAGCGAAATTCAAACGAGAATGCTGCACATAACGCGTAGGCCAATCACAACAAACAGTAGTGTTCACATGACACAACGCAGCCAACCAGAGCTAAGAAATGGCATTTGATGTCAAACGAGAAAAGTGCCCCATTTTGCCAATCAGTATTGACGCGGAGCCACTTTCCGCAAAAGAAAAGTGGCGAAAAGAAAAAAGTAAAAGCAAAGGCTGCGGTTTTGAAGATGACAACCTTTTTCTCTTCCTTTCGTTTATTACTTTTTTGTTTTTCCATAGTAAACGCTACTCTTATTCTACCTTTTTTTCTGCTGCCTCATACTTTTTTGCAAACAGCTACCCACTACTATATCTTTTCCAAGCCAATTTCTGGCCTTTACCATTTGAAGATCTCTTTCTGATCTATATTTCCTTTCTTGCTAGATCCAAATTCGTCCATCTCGGTTTCGGAACAAGGTACATTTCAACTACAAGACTTTTGCCGCTGCTATTTCCAAGGACTACAGCAAGAAGAAGAAGAGCACAGAACAAAAATAAGGATAGTCAGGTTCCATTCCATCGTCTACCAGCTTCACTTTCCCGCCATCGTGAATGACCTGAGAGATCCATACACATTTCCCCTTTTTCAAAGGTGGACCCAAATAGGGTATATACGACAACAAGAGATGCGTCCATATCTAGCTTGAGGAGCCTAGCCCTTGTTCCTTTTGTTGCTGGCTTTTCTTCTCCCCCCCCCCCGGAACATCCATCTTGGCCATGTAACTTGGCTTGTTTTTCACTGGTGCTTTGAAGGCAAGCATGGTGGAGCCCGGCGGTTTAGAGATAGGCGGACAGACTAGGTTCTTTTTGATAGAGGACGGGGGAGTGGGACAAGAGTTATAGCAAGGCTAGCCGTATCAGACGCCAAGAAAGCCGTGTGGCTATTTCTGCTGACTACTTGAGCTGTTACTACAGAGATGGGACTAGCTTTATAGCTGATGGCGCCAGTGCAGACGGAAACAACGAGATTATCTCTAAGCACATCCTCCTCTGATGACTTCAAACTAGAATGGGGCGGGACACTGTATGAGAGTGGGTTGACATTTAGAGGCCGTTGGTAGAGAAGATATTTTTGAGGAAAAGATGGAGGTGCCTGGTAACAGCGTATGCTATTGCGCATGACTCTACAAGCCGGGGGTTTATTCTCGTTGTGTCGGTCTCAGTCGCCGTATTCGCCGTACGAGGGATGGGGAGGGAGGACGAAGCTATTTGCCGCACCTTATTGTGCGTTGACGTTTGGTTCATTGTTTTTTGCAAACAAGGAAGCCTTTGTTGTTCTTTTATTTTTGCTGTTCAGCCTTTTCTTGCTTCTTCGCGCTTCACCACGACTGTTTGGGATGGTGCACTTGTAAATTTTGCATTATAGTTTTTTGCGCATGCCCTGCTGCTATTTCAGCAGCAAAAGACACACCCCCGGGTTATAGGGAGTGTGCTTGGGTTTCGTCTTGCCCAGCAACAAGCAGCGCATATTGTTTTCCTTTTACTGCATATTTCTTTTTCCTTCTTCTCTTTTTGACACTGTGCATGCGTGCACTAATCCATCTTTCTAATGCTTCTTCTTTTTCCTTCTAACGCGTTGTCAGTGCGCTTTCGTCGACTTTTGAACGTTATCGCATCTCGCACATCCCTTTCTATCTTTCTTCTTCCTCTTATAGTAACGACGCGGATTCTCTTCTTTATCACGCTTGCGCAGCACACACACAGCACACGCCTTAGTCAACAATGTCTGCCAGCCTTGGAAAGTCACTCGACATGTCTCTTGACGATATCATCAACGAGAACAAGAAGAGCCGCGGACCTCGCAATCAGAACCGCAACAAGCCCAACAACCGCGGATCGCCTTACACTCGCCGCAATGACAACAACAGCGGCAGCGTCCAGAAGCGTGGCAACAGACAGCGGCAGCAGCAGCAAGCGATGGGGCAGTCTGTGATGTTCAATCCGGCGGCATTCCTTGCAGCAGCTCAGCAGCAGAACCAGACCAGCAGGAAGATCGTCATTTCCAATCTCTACTACGGCGTCACTGAAAAAGATCTGCGTGCGTTGTTTGAGCAGATTGGGCCAATAAGCTCGGCCACGCTGAACTGCAAGGGAGACGGCACTTCCAGAGGTTCGGGCGAGGTTATTTTCAAGAATCCGATGCACGCGAGGCTTGCCATCGAGAAATACAACGGCGTTCACCTTGACGGGCGCGCCATGAAGATTGAAACCACGTTCGATCCGATGGCAGCAGCAGCGTCAATGATGATGCCGACAATGGTTCCTTCGCCTCTGATGATGCAGCAGCAGCCACAGCAACAGCAGCAGCAGTCGCGCAATGCAGGCGGCAACAGTGGATCTGCCGCCAGGAACAAGAGGGGCGGCAATGCCCCGGGCGGTGGGCCTCGTCGCAATGCGCGCGGCAGTGGTCGTCGCGGAAACAACCCGGACACCGCCGACGCTTCGGTTACCAAGGACTCACTCGATGCGGAGCTCGACTCGTACATGCTGAAGGGCAAGGAGGAGGATACTGCCATGGCTGAGTAAACACCCTCGGTACAGCTTAGCAAAACTTCCTCTCCCTTCTCCAACTTTCTTTTTTTGACCATTTCATCGCAAACTGACCAACTAACCAACTTTTTTTTTCTTTTTCTTTTGTTGACTGTTTTTTTGCCACTTTTCAAAAATATCATCTTTTTATTGCAAGCTTAAAATTATTACGACCAACAACAAAGATTAAAAAAATGTAAACGCGGTGAAAGATAACATGTATTTCCGATGCTTAGAACCCTTTGACAGTGCTACCAGCTGGGTGTCTAGGTGTAGACGACAGCGGCCCCGTAGCCAGCACCAGCATCTCTCTCGGCATCACTGGAGTCAACAATATCGTCGTCCACCAGTGCACCGCGGAGATGGCAATGCGGCGTTTCGCGGGTCATTGTGCGGTTGATCCGAAGCGACGGAGATTGCGGCGGCGGGGTTCTAGGGATGCTTCTGCCGCCCTCCATGGACAGCTGGCGCTTGATCTGGGAGAGCGGAGTGAGATTGGGTGACCTGGAGGAAGGAGACGGCTTGGTTCTTTTGGAGGCAGAGAGAACGCTGGCACCGCCACTGTGTTGATGTTGGTTCGACACAACATGTGCGGTGGGTTCTATTTTGGCGTTTAACAGTTCTTATTCGATGTGTATTTGTTATGATACCCCCCCCCAATGAATGTTAAAAGGTAAATCGAATAAAAAAACGGTTAGTTGCAAAGGATAATGGATACCAAAAACCGAGATGAGTGTATGCAGTAGGATTTGTATTTTTATATTGTCATGTCATTTACCTTTTTTGCAAACAGGCGCAGCAGCCCATCCAGGGATCTCGGAGTCCCTGTGCTGGAGGCTGTCAAAGAGACTGTACTTGCGTTTGGCAGAGGAGGAGGACGACACCCCACGACGGTGCTGGTGCTGGTGCTGGGTGGGCAATACTTGGTTATAGCCATCAGGATTGGGACCCGTGTTCTCCAGCCCAGCGGGATGAGGAGGATGCGGAGGAGAACAACAATGGCTGAGGCGACAACGGGCACTAATAGTACTGCGGACGGGCCTTCCCAGCTTCGACGACGATAAGAGCAGGTCTGATCCAAAGACAGTGGATGCTTGCGAAAGCGCGGCGAGATCCGCAACCGACGCGGTGTCCTCAGACTCGTTGCCGCTGAGCTGCGACGCCGCAGTCGCCTGGGTGTCGGCCATGACGGCCGTGCTGCACTGGGACGTTTCGTCATCGGCGCATTCGTTGGATCCCAATGCAATTGCTTTAGGTTCGGCGGAGGCGCTGGCTTTGGATGCCCCTGGTGGCGGGTGGCTGGCAAAGAACCGGCTCTGCTTTCCCGTCGACACTGCCACCACCACAGCTGCTGTAGTGGCAGCGGCTGTGCTCTGTGGTGTGCCGACTTGTTTGGAACGGAACCTGGTAACAACCCCGTCGCCCAGAGGTTGATCAGCACAGTTGTCATCGTCAGCAGCAACAACAACAACAGGGGCAGCAACAGCATGGGTATCCTTGGGCTTGGCGGGACTGGAAGAAGCAGCAGCAGCAGCAGCAGCAGCAACGGTGGGCTTTGCCCAGAAGCTGAGCAGGCTTTTGCTGCGCTTGACGGCCTTTGAGGCGGCAGGCGACGCAGACTTTGCGGCAGACGGGGTTACTGGTTTAGGGAGCGCGGAATCATCTGTCGCAGCAACATCGGATGACAACAGCGGCAAGGGCGCGGCCTGGCCAAAGGGCAGGTACGAGAACGGATCGAGCTCGCATGTGGCCACGGCGTGGGCAACGCGGGGTTCCAACAGACAGCCGATAAACGGCAGCGCAGCCACCGAAAGAGCCCCATCATCATTGCCATCGTTATCACCGGTACCGGCGGGCTGCGTGACATGCACCAGGGACCTTGTGCGCGGATCGTAGACGCGCTGGTACAGGAAGGTGAGGTCGGCGCGCTCGACCTGGTCCTCGTAGTCGTCGGGCACACTGAGCCCATCGGCGCGCATCAGGCCAACGGCCATGCGCATGCCCGTGGACCGCGCAGTGTACAGATACGCGGTCTTCAGCCCCACGCGGGGCACGGAGGCAGCGTAGTCGCAGCCAGAGAGGATGCACATCTGGCGGATTCTGCGGTTATCCCAGCCGTCGATGTTGACGGCCTTCGCCTTGCCGATGCGCGCGCGGTCGAACAGCGTGGCCTGGCCGTACTGGTCGAGTTTGAAGATGATCTTCCGGCACCCAAAGACGATCAGATCGGAGTCCTCGGAGATGGCTGCGGAAATCAGGCCCTGGGCCTCCAGGTACGCCAGCTGCGCATCGGCCTCGTAGGGCGCCACCACGTAGCGGAACCCCTCGGCCCGGAGCTGCTCGATGACGGCCCTGGCCATCTCGGGTGTGGCCTCGACGGACTTCTGGAACATCTCGAACGCGGCCCTGCGGTTGCCCCTGTTCCACAGCTCGACGCCCTGCTTGCGCCGGGACTCCCTGCTGCGCTGGCGCTCCAACTCGGTCTCCCGCTTCGACGGCAGCGGGCCGCCGTCAAACACAAAGTACGGCTCCACGCCGTAGTGCCGCAGCATGCGTGCCCGGCTCATGAAGAAGGTGATGTACTTTGCTGTTGGGATGCCCATGGCCAGGTCGGAGGCGCACGCGAAGGCGCCCTTGTACAGCCAGATGTACGAGTCCACGCCCACCGTCTGGCCGCTGAACTCCTTGACGTGGCCCTTGCGCTGGGCCTCGCGCAGCAGCGGCAGTAAGCCGGATATTCCCATCTGCTTCTTGTTTTATCAGGCGTACCAGGCGTGGAAGTGATGATGATGCCCTTTTCCTTTTTGGCTGGTCTGGCCCAGGCGGGAGATGTGATGGATGGGCAAGTAGCTTTTCAATGCGTGATAAATGGACTGTATGTGCTTGCAGCTTTAGGATAATAGCAATAGCAATATCAACATCAATAACAACGACAATAGGAGTAATAATAATAATAGCTGCTACTCATACATGCGCTTTAGTTTTCTGGCATGTCCGCTGGGAATAAAGAGAGGAGAGGAAATAAAGCAAAACAAGGCATATCCCAGCACTGTTGTTTGTTATTTCTTCACAGTCAGGAGAAGAAAAGAAAAGAAGAAAAAAATTATAATAATAATAATGACATGGCAATGAGTGTGGCCAAAAAAAAAAAAAAAAGTATTTACGCGTAGTTCAGTGCAGCACGTTTTATTTTTGGCGTTTTGGAAAAAGGGAAGGACGGATTTTCGCGTTGTGAGAGCGAGAGATCACGACAAGCCCCACTGATCATCTCCCTCCTCCTTTATTGCCACACCCTTTCCTTTATCTTTTTTTTTTTTTTCTTTCTCAACTCTCTTTCAATCCATAGACTTTACTAATTATATTATTACCCTAGATTCAACCGCCTCCACAAATGCAAGACACAGGCGCAATAGCACCGACGGGACGGGACGGAAGCAATCCGCCGGTGCCCACACGGACGCAGCGCAAGCAGTGCCACGCCCGACGGGACGAGTTCTTCGCGTGTCTGGACGCAAACGGAATAGAGAACCCGGACAAGGCGGCGGCGGAGGGGACAAGGTGTGCGGCGCTGCGGACGGCGATGCACGAGGTGTGTCTGGAGTCGTGGGCCACGTACTTTGAAAAGCTGCGGATGATGCAGATCCAGAAGGCCAAGATCTTTGGAAGCGACGGCACGTTCGTCAAGAAGCACCCGTCTAATGCTGGGTCGGACAAGAAATAACCGAGGGAGGCAGCAGTGGTTTCTTGTGCTTTCCCCTCGCATACTGTTTTTTTTGGCTTTTGGCTTTTGTCAATGTATCAGCGGGGGGGGGGCCTTGTAAAGAAAGAGAGAAAGTAGAAAACATTGCTAGTTGTTGCGGGACACCAGGTCGCGGACAACAATGTCGAGCTCCGGCAGCTGCTTCTCAGCATCGGCAGCAGCAGACGGGGCGGGGAGGAAGCGGGCCTTGACGAGGTAGGCGAGATAGCGGCCCATGAGGTCGCGCATGCTGGGGCAGGCGATGCCGGTGCCGTCCAGCAGGGCGCGGGTGTGCGAGTCGTCGAGATCGGGGCTCTTGGTGGAGGTGGGGAGGTCGTCGAGGACGTAGTGGAGGAGCGGGAACAGAGCGGAGTCCTTCGCGCCAGCCAGCGTGTAGTCCATCAGACGGGAGCGCCAGGCCATGTACTCGACGTCGGCAACGGCGTACCCGTAGGCCCGGAGGGAGTCGAAGAGATCCTGGAACCGGAACCGCTCGGCATTGAAGACGTGGTACACCAGATGCGCCAGCGCGCGCGGCTGCGTGATGGCCTCCACCACGACGTGCGCTACGTAGTCGACGGGACACAGGTTGACCGAGTTGTTCATCACCGGCGACTGGTGCAGCTCAACGCAGCCCTTGGCCAGACGCCAGATGAAGTCGTCGGTGTTCGTCGCTCCGGTGCGCGAGTGGCCGAGCACGTACCCGGGCCGCACCACGGTGACAGGCAGGCCATTCCGGCGCGCCCGGGCCATCAGGTTCTCGGCAACCCACTTGGACTGGCCGTAGCCAGTCTGCAGGCCGCGCCGGCTGCCCTGGAGGTCGTCGGACTCGCGGATGCCGTCGGGGAGCGACGCGCCGAGCGCGACGTAGTGGTCGGTGTCGAGGGCGGAGGTGCTCGACACGAAGGTGACCGGCTTGACGCGGTGCTCGGCAGCCAGCCGCAGCACCCACAGCGTGCTGAGCACGTTGGGCGCGCGCAGCTTGGCGTACGGATACACCCAGTGCACCAGCGCGCCGTTGTGCACCACCGCATCCACCGTGCGCGCGCACTCGGCCCAGTCGGCCTCGCTCAGCCCGAGCCGGGCCTGGGCCAGGTCCCCCACAACCACACGCACCCGGCCGGCGGCCGCTGCCCCTGCGTCCCACACGTGGTTGGCCTCGGCGGCTCCGCGCACCCGGGCGAGTGCGGCGGCCGCCGTGGGTGCGCGCGTCAGACACACCACGGTGCCCGACGGATGGCGCCGCAGCAGCTCCGCCAGAACGAAGGCGCCCAGGAACCCCGTGGCGCCCGTCAGAAGGAACGTTGGCGCCGGGCCGGCGGGGTCGGCGATGGCCGGCGGGTACGCCATGTACGGGGCCGGCGGAGTCGGCTGGGGCACCTGCGGGAGCAGCGCATCGAGATCGTCGGCGTAGTCGGCTTCTTCCTCGCCGGCAACATTGCCGGCATCTGATGCCGGCTGCAGCTCGCCGCGCAGCGCGTCGACGGCGGCGGCCATGGCGCGCAGCGTGGGCGTCTGGAACACGAGCCCCAGCGGCGCATCCACCGCAAAGTCGACGCGCACGCGGAACACCAGGCGCGTGGCCAGGATCGAGTGGCCGCCCAGGTCGAAGAAGCTGGCGTCGGCGGCCACGCGCGTCGTCGCGCCCAGCTCCAGCAGCTCAATCCAGACCAGCGCCAGCGCGCGCTCGGTCGGGCGCAGCGCCGCCAGCTCCGGATGCGCGTCCGGCGCGGGCGCCGGCGCGTCGGCCTGGAACATCGGCGTGTCCGGGAACGGCAGCGCCGCCTTGTCGACCTTGCCGTTGGGCGTCAGCGGCAGCCGCCTGAGCGGCACAAACACGGCGGGCACCGCGTAGGCCGGCAGCTTCTGGCGCAGGTAGCTGCGCACGTCGGCAATCAGCGCGCCGCGGCCGCCGGCATCGCCGTCTTCAGCGCTGCTCTGCTGCTCGCTGTCCTCGCTGGGCACTATGTACGCCACCAGCGTCTTCTCCTCGTACTTGTCGCGCCGCACAAGCGTGGCGTTGGCGCGGATGCGCGGGTGCTGCGACAGCATGTTGTTGATCTCGCCCAGCTCGATGCGGAACCCGCGGATCTTGACCTGGTCGTCGATGCGGCCCGTGCACTCGACGTTGCCGTCCGCGCGGTACCGCCCCAGATCGCCCGACCGGTACATGCGGTCGCGCGGGCCGCGGAAGAACGGCGCCCCGCTGTCCTCCTCGGACGCCGGCGGCTGCGCGCAGAACCAGTTGGGCACGAACTTGGCCGCCGACGCGTCAGGCAGCCGCAGATACCCCTCGGCCAGGCCGCCGCTGCGCACATAGATCTCGCCAACCTCGCCCACCGCGCACATGGCGCCGGTGCCGTGGCGGTTGACCACAAGCATCTGCACATCGTGCATGCCGCGGCCCGCGGGAATCACGTCCTTTGCGGCCGCCAGGAACGCAGCGTCGGCCGACCGCGGCGGAATCGGGTAGTACGACACCGCGCGCTGCGTCTCGGTTGTGCCGTACATGTTGACGATGCGGCAGTTGTCCGCCAGGCTCTGCAGCCGGCTGCAGTCGCGCTTCGTCAGCAGGTCGCCGACGAAGAAGGCGTTGCGCAGCGTCGGGATCTGCGCCGTCGCGTTGGCCGCCAGCAGCTGGCCCATGGCCGGCGTCAGATGCGTGACGCTGACCGCCTGCGTCGCCATCCACTGCGCCAGCCGTCCGGGCACGCCGATGTCCTCGGCCGTCGGGATGTGCAGCTCGGCGCCGAAGAACGCCGGCGTGAACACGTCGCGCTGGATCGGATCGTGCGCGATGCCCGACAGCATCGTGAAGCGGTCGCTGGCGCCCAGCCCGAACTCGCCGCCCATCCACGGGTAGAAGTGCGTCAGCGAGTAGTGTCGCCCGCACACGCCCTTGGGCACGCCCGTGCTGCCGCTGGTGAACGACAGCGTGCCAATCGAGTCCGGCCCAACCGCCACGATGTCGCCGTCGCCGTCGGCCTGCCGCATGGCCGCGCCAACCGCCTCGTCCGCTCCGACCAGCTCGCCGGCGCCAGTCAGCTCGAGCGCAGCCACCTCGCACACGACATCCAGCTCGCCGCGCACGTACTCGCGCACCTCGCGCGCCAGCTCCCCGGCGCGCCGCAGCACAACCACCGCGCGCGGCCGCGCAACCGACAGGTACACGCACTGGCGCGCCGGCGGATACGCCGGATCAACCACGCTGTACGTGGCGCCGGCCATCAGCACGCCCAGGATCGTCACAACGAGGTCGGCGCAGCGGTGCGCAAACACGACCACCACGTCCTCGCGCCTGACGCCGGCGCGCTGCAGCGTGCGGCTGAGTGCGCGCGCCGCCCGGCTGATCTGCGCAAACGAGAACTCGCGCGTGCCGCTTCCGCCGTCCACGCTCTCCACCACAAACCGCCTGTCCGGGTGCTGCTGCGCGTTGCGCGCAAACGCCTCGGTGATGCTGCCCGGGAACTCGCCCCACGCCAGCGGCTTCTGCGGATCGGGCGCCGCCGCACGGTCCAGCGCCGATGCGATGCTCATGCGGCCGGCCTGGTGGTCCGCCGTCAACTCGCGGCCCATCTGCGCCCGTGCCACCGCATCGCCGGCCACCGCCACCACCTCCTGCAGCTGGGCCACCATGTGTGCCATCCGCTGCGCCGTGAACAGCACCTGGTTGTACGCCACCTGCAGCTCGATCTGCGGATGCAGCTGTCTGAGCGACGCTGTTGTGCGCTGCCGCACAAGGACCGTGAAGTCCGTGCCCGACGTCGTTGTTTGCCGCAGCGTGTCGGCGTCCGCGTCCGTCTGGTTGAAGAACCGCACGCGGAACAGCGACGGCGCCGCGCTGGCGTCCGCCTGCGTGCCGGCACTCACGGCGTCCGCTCCCTCGCTGGCTGCTGCCGCCGCGTACGCTGCCATCAGCGCCCCGAACGGCACCTCGTCGGCCGCCGCCGCCCGCGCTGCCGTCTGCGTCGTGCGCAGCACGTCAAGAAACGAGTCCTCGGGACTCACCGCCAGGCGGAGCACCAGCGGGTTCAGCGACTCGCTGGAGCTGCCCACCACTATGTCCTCCTCCGCCGTGTACCGGTGCAGCAGCACCGCAAACGCCGCCAGCAGCGCCGTGAACGGACTGGCGCTGTGGTCGTCCTCCTCGCTAGTCTCGCCACCCAGCGCGGCTGCATCGCCCTGCTGCGGCTGCTGCTGTTGCTGTTGAAGCCACAGCGCCAGCCGCAGCAGCGTGCGGCTCGTCTTGCTGCTCAGCTCGAATGTCGATACCGCCTCCACCACCTTGAGCGGGATCGGCCGCGGGTAGTCTGTCGGCACCTGCAGCTCCGTTGCGTTGCGCAGCCGCTCCTGCCACCGCCCGAGCCGCTCGCTCAGATCCGCAATGTTTGCCACTGATGTTGCCGGCGTCACGACCGGTGCCTGCTGCGCCATACTGTCCAACTTGTCCTGTCTTATTCCGGTGTTTAAGCTATAAAAAAGTGTCAAAAAAGCACGCACTGGCTCCTGAAAATATACTGCTGTATTTTTATCGTGTTTATAAATGATAAGTAAAAAAAGTGAAGAACAAAGAAAACCAAGATACTAGCAATAATTTTTCCTGGTCTGGGCCGGTTTTGATCTTATATTCTCCTTTTTTTTGCCTTGTCTATCCCGCAAAATAAAAACGAATTTTTTTCATTATCTTGTGAAAATATTTTCTTCTTTCCACCCTTGCGTTTAATTGCCTGCCATGCACAGTGACTCTTTTTTTTGACAGCTCTCCTCGTTTTCTGGCTCAGTAGAAAACCCTGTAGAATGAAAGCGAGAGTGTGAGGAATTAAAGTGTCATACTTCTCGTCAAATATCTTTTTTTTGTGCAGAAGCAGGGGGCATGCTGTTGGTATGTGCTTTTAGAGCGGCGGGTCACTGAGAATCGAATGCTCCGTTGTATCGAGAGCAGAAGGAACGGGATGGGGATGAGTCACAACAACAGAATAAATCCCAATCAATCACACAAAAAAAACTTTTTTTCGCATTTACCCATTGTTTCTGAGATAACCACTCACAGCGAAAAGTAAGATTTCAGAATCCTTGTCCAGACCGAAAACGTCATTCTCCGTCCAACAAATCTGAATACCATCGGTATCACCAGTCCAACAAGAACCGTCTGCAGCACCCGTTTAGCCTCCTCCCACTCCTCATCCACATCCTCAAACTTTGCTGCCATCCTAATCTCCCTCCTCTTCTTCTTTTTCGTATCAGTGGTAGTCGTGTCCGATCCTGATGACGATACCGTGATACCCGTGCTTGTTGTATCTGTTGTTGTTGTTATGTCCGATAACCCGTCCTCATCCCCATTGCTGCCCCAGTTCATCTGAGTCAGCTTCTCGTTGTCCTCAAAGTTGCTGCCCGACACCCACCCGTACCGTGGTGGTGGCAGTGCTTCATCCACTGTCGCTGCCTCCGTGCTGCTGCTGCTGCTGCTGCTACCGCTACCGCTACCGGCTACACTGCTTGCCAGCGATGCTGGTGCTTCCCGTCCCAGCACCATGTACACCTCGTCCTTAAAGTACCCATCCGGATCCCGGTAGTCCATCGGTCCGTATCTTGGAACCTATGACCTTTGTTGCTGTTGTATATACTGCTGCTGTAATTTTATTAAATAGAAAACAATAAATAATCGAGTTAAGAATAAATGCACATTAGAGAGCCAGTCTTAATGCCGATTTCCACTTTCTATTTCTTATTTTTGCATGTTTATTATACACAATGTTTATGGGCGCTCATATCAGTGATGTGTGGTGATTTGGCCATATATCTTACAACTGGCGCTCCCTACACTAATGCTATTGACCTCTCGGGCTCTAAATGTAGTCCCCCACAGTCCATTCATTATGTGGTGGTATATCATATTTTTTGAAATATATATTTAGATACTAAAGCTTGTCAGTGGATACTTTTCTGGCAAAAAGCTCTTCTCGGTAAACAATAGATACTGCTCATGGCTTAGCTCAACCCTCTTTAAAGTTGTTGTTCGTAAGAGTAAATGGTTAAGAAGGGCGATAACGTGGTGTGGATTGTCTGGATTGCTACGATACAGCTCAAGATACTCAAGCCTGGTGTCCAGCAATTCAAACTCTCCTCGCTCCTCTTCCTCCAGCCCAGATTGAATGAGTGATAGACATTCATTACTTGTATAAACAATGTGAACTTCAAACTTTCGAAGGTTGTAAAGATCCTGAACGAGCCTCACCAGCTCACCAGCTTCAATGTCAACAAGTTTCAAGTCTGTAATATTCACCCAAGATGCTGTCCGCTGAATTTTAATCGATAATCTGAAATCAGCAACGCAGGAGCTCCCTATCTGTGTGTGCTCAAAATACTGGTCTGCTGCCGCGTATAAATTATTATTGAGTGCTTCATCGCCGGATACTAGGATTTTCATACTATTGACTCTCATGAGTTGTAGTCTGCTTGCTGCAACAGCCGAGCTGCAATTGCCGTGAATAACCAACGTATCCAGATGAGTAGATATTGTATCTGTAAATAACACTTTACAATCCACCGGAGGTTGCTTCAACGTTAAACTCTCGAGCCTTGGAAACCGGAGCATGTGCGATCCGTGCAGTCTAGCCTGCTTTGAGAACATTTCCGAAAGCCTTTTCTCTCCATCCGTTTGATCCCTATACGACAGGTTGAGTGTTCTTAGATTTGTAAACTCTATTTGCCCAGGTGTGTTAACCCCATGGAAAATCCACCACGAAAAGTTGCTGCTGCATATATCGCGGAGACTCAAGTACTGAAGCGATTTTGCATGAAAGGAAGCATGTCGGTGTGTGTAATCACCAAGGCCCAGCGAAAGCGATGTCAATTCTGTTGAGAATAGCGGCAAAGGTGATTTAATTGAATGATTAATGTGTAAGCGCTGCAAATGTGGTGCGTAGTGGTTAACAAGTGTGCAAAATACTATCAACAGTACTTTGTCATTGCAATAACCTAGCTCCAGCTGAGCTATATTTGGCGCCTTGCTTTGAATATCACAAATGAACGCTAAAACTGTCTCTGAAAGCTCACTCAAATCTGGTACATATGGTTTTATAATATAAGAGTAATGGAAGTCCGAATTAAAATGTAACGCTACCAGACTCGGCCAAAATCCAATTCCAAGTGTTAAAAGCTTCTTCAGGACATGACCATATAAATCAATGTCTAGGTTGTGGCTAATTACAACTTTTAGCTCTGTCACACAACTGCAGTTGTGCTTGTCGCGTCCAGTGATTATGCCAAGGTTGGATATGCAAATAATATTGCTATCAGCGTAGTAGACACATCTTTCTAAATAGATAGATAAATCTGTGTTGTGTTTTAGTGAACAAATATCAACAAAGCCTTGTGAAAACACATTGCTCTTTAACACCTCGTACCACTTGGTACACACCTGGAGCAAAGTAAGCTTTTCTTTCCACTCGTCAATATCTTTAGTCGATTCACCAGATGCAAGACAGAGGATTTGATAAAAAACTTTAGGATCCAGGTCATTTATATGAACCATATTGAAAAAATGTATTTGAAAATAGTAAATAGAGAAGCAAAAGAGATTTTCAAATCTATTCTGGTGTCGTTGCATTAAAAGAAATTGACACGTCTGCAAAGCAAATGCAACATATCTGCAAAAATGCATTGACAACCTGATGCTCAAGTTATGAATTATAGAAAGGTTGGCTCAATTTCAATAATTTCTAATCCGGTTTAAACCGGATAAAGCAACACGATCTAGCAATTTGACTGTCGTTTTTTCCTTTTTTGAAGTCAAGAGGTCCTAGATGTAGACACGGCATATACAATTGATGATATAACAACTATTTCTTAAAACAAAAGCCATACACAGCAATATGAAATACAATTGCTTAATCGCACAGCCGTATTATGAAAACAACACAGAGCACAAGTATTTGCTGTGCTTCCAGACCAACATAATTTGGTTTGTAAACAAGGAAAGGAAAAGATATAGTAATAGCACACATTTAGTATAAACAAAAACAGTCAATAACTCTATAAAACATCATAGATCTAATTCCTACGGCGAGTGCGCGACCTTGTTTGCATTTGGCGACTAGTGGCTATATCTTCTGGCTTGATATCCGTCAATGGCTTTCTGGAATTTAGTGCCTTTTCAGGGCTTGAAATGTTTTCTTTGCGTTTTCTTTTGGAACCTGTGCCAAGTTTGCTGGGGTCGCAAGGCGACAGGAGTTGGAGTTTGCGGACAGACTTTTCGTCCATAAATCTCGCTGCCATGGCCGGGTCAGGCAAGCGCTCGTAGTTTTCGTTACTGCCAAGCTCATGTCCAATGTATTTGTTTCCAGAGTAGAATAGATACCTGTGCATTGCATCAAGTGTCTGCTTAAGATCACCAATACCATCGCCAACGTTGAAAAACCCAAGGTAGTTGTTTGGACAGCCCAGAATACCAACGCGAGCAAGCGCAAGATTGCTGTTGTCATAGTGCTTAAATCCGCAGCACTCTTCGGATGTTGCAAAAGCGCGGATGATAACATAAAATAGACTCTCAATGTCGTCTGACAAACTGCGCTTTTTCATGCCAAACAAGACCGGTATGCTCATAAACAACACAGTTCCAGCCATATGGTCCGAGGCGGCTTCGTTTTTAAGCACCGACTCTTTTTCGAATCCCCATTGCTGCGCTACCCTGTCAACGGCAGACAAGCTGGCCCCTCGGGCTTCAACAGGACTAGCCTCAATAACCTTGGCATAGCCCCAGTCAATGACCTTTGCCTGTCCATTGCTGACTGCTATGTTCCCGTCCGAAATATCGCGATGAAGAACGCCATGAAATCTTGCCTGAACCAGGCATCTCGATACCTGGCTGATGAATTGGCCAATCTGCTTGTGGATCTCCGATTCGGGCACACTCCCATTGCGAATATCCTTTACATGGCTCGCAATTGAATGGCCACAGTGTTCGAGGATAATGTACTCTAAGCGATAACCATAGAGATCGTCCACTATCAACCCGCTGTCGTATACTTTGGGTACACCTTCAATGCCAGATAAATGAAGAATTTCGTATATAGCGCCCTCGGGGAGACGCCTTACCGGTGTCCAAGAGAGCTTGAGAACCGATCTCTTGGACTTGAATGAAGTGTCAAAAAGGTATGCGAGTCGCGATCGCGGATTTACCGCTCTTGGGATACGCAATCTGAGTGAAACCGCACTTGGATCCTTCGGAGTTGCTGGAGACGCGCGTGCCAGCTTGTCATTGGAATTTGTCCGGTCAAAACGTATGCTCTTTAGTCCAGTGTCGACGTCGCAAAAGTGGCCGAATCTTTCAGGAGGCAAGGTAATGATGAACCACAAGCACAACAAGGTCTCACGAACATAGCGTTTGTCCTGATACTTTGGACTAACAGATGTGTAACATATAGTGCCAAGCTCGACGCGATACCAGGGGCCGCGTGTAAATACGAAAAGAGTAAGAAGCTCCCCGTGTAAATAGAGTATTGGTACGAATGTGCGTGTGGGCTGCTCCGTCCAGACTGCATTAACGTAATCGAGTATTTGACCCATGGTTTCGATTGGAAGGCTTCCGGGAGTTGGTACCACTTTGGCCTCAATAAACATGTGCACTGTCGATATGTCACAACGCATGGGTTGGGAATAATAAAACACCCCGTCGGCCTTGTGCGAACTTCCAGGAACAGGCTTCTTCTGATGATCGGCTAGGATTTAATTATTCTGTGGAATATTATGTTCTGCAGCCTTTGAAGCCTTTTCAGCCATCTTATCGCAAAGCACAAAGAAATACTCCATGAGCGCATCTTCACCGGTCTTTTCACTAACAAAAGTCTTAGCCAGTTCGTTGCCTTCCATGCCTTTGGTCGCTATCATTTTTTTCATATAAATCGCGGGGGCGGCTTGTGCAACATCTTGAAAAAGGTTCTGAGCCGACTTGACAAAGTCATTGTATGTGTCAAGCTCTCCAATATTGCCTAGAAAGTTGTCAAATGGCTCAATTTCATATTTGTCCTTGAAATGGCGCGCTAACCTCGCACGGCGCTTGCGCATCTCCTCAGCCTCGGCTGGAGCAATATCCTCATGGGTCTGGTCCTTTGCTGGCGTCGAGTCTACCAGACTTCCATGGCTTCCGCTCTACAAGAAGCGGCAATAGAAATGTAAATATATCTATATTAGTAAAAGCCTTGTTTGGTTTTCCCACTCTCCGTTACCAGATATTAGTTAACGTATCATGTGCTTACCAGTAACTGTAGCGCAACTTGCGGGCCTAGGCCGCTTGGAGAGCGTTGGGTGTGAAGACGTCTGCTGTTCGTCGGTGTCTGGTTAGAGTACATTTGTAGGTAGTTGTCGTGTTTATAGGGTGGATTGAGGTCAATTCAAATGGAATAAAATGATATGCGAGAATATGGTTAAAGTATGATTTTGCTTTGTATTTTACAATTTATAGTCAGCAAAGAGCTAAAGTTGCATTTATTGCATTGTTTACGCTATAAAAATCCAATTTTTAATGAAAACAAACCTTAATCGATCATCCTCATATTATTGTCATGATCAAGAAAATGAAAACAGGCCTATTCCAAAAAAAAAAGAGATAGGTGATGGCTTCACATCAGCACTTCTTGGATCTGGTCTGAACCAGATGAGGCAGCACAGCCTAAAAGACTGACCGTCACTCTCTCCTCTTTTCAAATCAAAAAGTCCAAACTGGCACCATTGCGTTTCTTCTTCATAGGATCTCATATTTATTATTGAAAAAGTATAGATGTGATGATTAGACTCACTTGCGGAATCCCTTAAAGAACTCCATGACTTTTGAAACCTTTGATGACTCCTGGTCCTTGACACCGCCATCCGTCTGTCTGCTCTCCACGTACTGGTTCAACCCTTCCTCTCCTTTGCCGCGATTGTATAGCTCACTGATATCCTTGACACCATCACGCTCCATTTTCTTCATCTCGCCCATTAATTTCATCAACGACACGGGATCAAACCTCATGCCTTCCTTCTTTAGCGTATCAACTAGCTCTTTTATAATCAGCATCCCCTCTGGGTTGCCGGAAATTTTGCCCATGGACGCTATGTCAAGCGCCTTGCTCGAGTCCTGGGGAATCAAGCCCTTGGCCTTCAATTTTTCTGACGCCTCAACCATCGCCTTTATCATCGCTGGACTCAAGATATTCGATCCTCGTATCCACGCGCTGCTCCGAAACTTCCGCACCTGCAAGCTCATACCTGTTTGCTGAATCTGCGTGGCTCTGCCCTGCCACATTGCGCGTGGACCATTGAATGCGCGTCCGGCACCAATTGCCCGTCCCAGAGTGTGTCCAAGCATATGCCAAAAGCGTAAAGAAAAACTGAACAAATTTGTAAGAGAAAAGAGTGTGTAATTTGAGGCTGGTAGCGTAAAAGGTGCTGCCGATTGAAACAAGCGGGAATGAAGAATAATTTCTTGAACAAAAAAATCGAACCAAAAAGTAAAGGAAAAGAATAAAAAGGGAAAAGGAAAAAAGAATTGCAAGGGAAGGATCAAAATGCCTAGAGCTGCTACTAATCTTTTTTTGAAAAAGAAATGGTAGCTATGATTATCTTCTGCCACGGGAAATCGAGCGGCTGCGTCCGAATCTTCTGCCGCGATAGTTGCCGTATCTGGGAGACGGCGAGCGGCTAAAGTTTCTTGATCTTCCACCACGGCGATAGCGCTCAGGCGACCGGGGCCGCATAACTGGCGAGCGCCTGTCGCGCGAGAAGCGTCTTCTGCGGAAAGGCGATGGCGACCGGGCATATCTGCCTCCACGTGGCGGCATCATTGGAGAAGGCGAGCGTGAGAATCTGCGACCGCCATCTCTGGGCCCACGACGACGTCCAACATCGCGATCCTGGCGTCCGTTGGCGCCACGTCTTCTGCGGCCGCTCCTTCCTCCTCTCTTCTTGCGACCTCCGCCTCCGCCGCCCCTTTGTCCTGTGGGCTTTCTGCCCTGCTCGTCCAACTTCACCTCAATCTTCTCGCCATCGATCATCGCTCCATTCATGTAATCGCATGCCTTCTGTGCATCTGCCACTTGCTCGAAATCAAGCATCGCCACAAACACACCACGGGTCTGCTTGCTGCTGCGGATCCTCGCCCAATGCTTACCGACAGTAATCCGCCCAATCTCTCCGTACTGACCAAATATCTCGCGTAAATGATCCCTATTTACGCTATCTGTGATTCCATACACGATAATGAGCGGCCGCGCTGGTTTTGGCGGTCCACCAGGCGACACCTCGCGTCCACGTCTAGGCCCAGGGCTGCGGCTACGGCTGCGACTGCGCGGAGACCGTCCGCGTCCAAATCGTCCACCATTTCTTGGTCCTGGA
Organism: Coemansia sp. RSA 1200; assembly: GCA_027578915.1. NCBI lineage: Eukaryota > Fungi > Kickxellomycota > Kickxellomycetes > Kickxellales > Kickxellaceae > Coemansia > Coemansia sp. RSA 1200. The sequence goes on along the minus strand of JANBTT010000054.1, from coordinate 91,929 downwards.
CTGCGCGAGAACGATCGTCCACGACTGATGCTTCTGCTACGGCTACGACTGATGCTTCTGCTACGGCTACGACTGACACTTCTGCTAAAACTTCTGCTGCGACTGCGACTAATGCTTCGGCTTCTGCTTCTGCTGTAGCTAGGACTGCGGCTGTATCCTGGGCTACGGCTCGGACTCCTGCTGTAATCCCTGTATCTAGCGGGCTCTTTTTCTCCGCTAAGATCCTCGTAACCCCTGCTGCCGTTCGCTTCTTCTCTTGGTGACATTGGCGAGTACGCCTCCCTGCGGCCAGGAGAATATGAGCGCGAACGCGATCTCGATCTCATATCTGCGTCTTCTTGACTAAAGGGCCTTGACATTCTGCTATCTAGACTGTTGTTGTTAACACTGTTCGCCAGTGTTCTGAATTACGCTTGTATATTCTCGTCTCTGTGGAACAAACTACTTTACTATGACAACGTATTAATAAGGCTGCCGTCTCTATGTAGAATGTGATGTGTGTTCAATTGGCACGTCAGCGCCCTTGATAAAGTATTTAGAAGAAACAAAAAGTTTTTGCCCCACAAATTCCCTTTTTTACAAATAGAATATAGATGACAAAGAAAGAAAAACCACAACTTTTCCAATTCAAAAGTAGAAACTAAAAAAGCAATATAAAATAGCCAAAGACTAGGTCTTGGAACTCAACCTTGACATCGCCTAGAAACGCGTGTCCTTTTCCTTTCATTCTTTCTTGCCAAGCAAGCAGGAGAAAAATATATTAGGCCTCAAAAAGCCACCTTCAAGCATATAAAGGAATGTAATAATCTATTGATTTCCAATCTGATCACGAATATACAAAAAGTTTTTGTGTAGAAAAAAAACGCGTTTACTCAGCAGAGTGTAACCCAAGCGTCGACGGGTCAAGATAACGGTCCTGGATTGCAGCATCGGACAGCACGTTGACCACGTGGCCCACAACAACTAGGCCCGGAGCATTGTGCCCGACACGCTCAACAGTGTCTACGATTGTATCCAGCGTGGCTCGCACGGTTCGCTGGTCGCCGCACCCGGCTCGCTCGATGATGGCCACAGGAAGGTCAGCGGGATGGCTGGTTTGCCGCAGCAGCTCAACAATCTGCGCTAGCCGCTTGACGGCCATCAGAACCACAAGCGTGCGCGTAGCCGTGTACTGGGGCACCGACGGAAGGTCGCCGTTTCTGTTTGCGCCAGACAGCACCAGCACCTGGTCAGCGACGCCGCGATGCGTGACTGGCACACCGCAGAGCCCCGGCCCATTGATCGCGCTACTGAGTCCCGGAACAACCTCGGCCTCGTAGCCGTGGTTGCGGAAAAACAGCACCTCCTCACCACCACGCCCATACACAAACGGATCCCCTTGCTTGAGCCGCACCACTGTCTTCCCTTTGCTCAGCTCCTCAAGTCCGCGCTTGTACAGGTCGTCTTGCGCTTCTGCTGCGGCGCCAGGGAACTTGCGAGCCGTGTATATCTCGCATTTCACAATCCCAAGCACCGGCTCTGGGATAAGCTTGTCTGCGAGAACAATGTCTGCTCGCTTGAGCACTCTGTGCGCACGCACCGTCAGAAGCTCTGGATCTCCCACTCCAGCACCAACAAGAATAAGCTTGCCACGCTTGCCATCGGATCCAGAGCCCCCATTAGTAATCGTTTTGGCTGGGAGCACAGGACTAGGAACACCGGAGGAAAACGACGACAATGAGCCAGCATCTTGGGCCAAATCAATGCTCTTCGGATCGCTCTGTTTGACATACGCGTCCAGGAGGTCGTCAATATTGTCGGAATCCAGCTTGGCCAGCTGCTCAATCGGCCAGTAGTCACAAAGCTGAGTGAGCCAGGTCATCCTGCGCTTACTGTTCTCCGGCTTTGGATCCGCCTCCCTGATGCGCTTGCGCAGCCGTCCAATCTGTTCTACCGCCAGCCCCGTGCCCCTAGGCAGGGCAGAGGCTATCTGTCGTCTAATTCTATTTGCCAGTCGTGGTGCCTTCGAGTTAGTGCTGACCGCCACCTGAACCGAATGGTCGCGGTGTGTCGACATGAACCAAAAATCACAAAGATCATTAATGTCTGCCGCGTTTACGGGGATCCGCTTGTCCTTGCACAGATCGGCAATCCGTCGCGACTCTTGTGCATCGCCAATTGCTGTCAGCACCATATTGGCACCATCCAAGTCGCCATCCTCAAACCTGCGCTCGTACCATGTGATCTGTTTCTTTGTAGCACGGTACTTGAGCTCAGCACACAGATCGGGTGCAACCACAGTTACTTCTGCATCTGCTTCAAGCGCATTGAATACACGGCCGGCGGCTACGCTCCCCCCGCCAACTATAAGAATCGACCGCTGCTTTGCCTGCCAGGCAACAATAAGAGATCCACCGCCTTGGGGATCGCGGAACGTATCAGACATTATTGTTCTGTAGTAAAAAAAGGTATTAGAAGGAGAGATAAAAAGATTGCTTAAAAATGGGAAAAGATGGAGGGAAAATAAAGTGCAGATGGTGGTTTTTTTTACTTCACCAGCGTTCTATTTTATTGAAGGAGCAAAGGCTATTTATTCTATTTCTTCAGGGACGGAATTGGTTTTTGTTTGTTCATCTTGATATTTTTTATCTCCAGCTCTGGCGAACACATGGCTACAAATTGCGCAACGAATGCAGTTCTTGATTGGCTCGTCGCTAGTCCTTGTTTTCGCTTGCAAACTCTAATCTTTTTATTACAAATCGGATATATCAGGTTTATGCTTAAAGCATTAACTATCTAGCTATTGGAGGTATCAGGAGGATAAATACCGAGGTATATTAGAAATAAAAGAAATAATCAAATTTCAGTTTGCGTGACTGCTCTGATTAGTTTGAATTGAGCTGGAACCGGCGAGTATATGGACTCTGAGCCATGGATCCTTCCTTTTCAAATCTTTTGCTCAGTCTACTCAGATTTGGATTAACGGTTTTATGCGACTTTATGCGAATGAAAAGCCTAGCGCATTTTTACTGGCCATATGCACTGCATCGGAGAGCGGAGAATTTAAAGATACCCTAGTGCTGTGCATCAATGCCACTATTGCAATTATAAAGCTCTCCACGCAAGGAGACCACAAAGCCTGTGTGAATACCTATGGCTGTTTATTTCTAGTCAGTCTAGCAAGGGTTTTCTTAAATGGCCATTGCGTACCGCAGAAAATTGGCAGACTAAATTCACACCAACGCATGCTTAATTGTTCCTTATAGGAAAAAGATTCACAGGTCTAATGAACATCCGGAGATTTGCCAATCATCCAGCTCAAACAACAAGACTAAAAACGAAAAGCAAAAATTCGCCGTCCATATTCCATCTTTCTAATTTATTTCTACAGAAAACAAAAGGATAAATCTTATTCCGAGTAGCTGGCATATATAAATGCCAGTGAGGTCCATGCTGTTCCTAGCTTCTTGTATTGTCGGCATTATTATTCTCGGTGGGTATTTTTATGTTGTACTTCTTATCTTGCCTTTGTTATTTTAAGCATTTAAATCTATTTAGCTTGTTTGTTGGAATTAATATTTTCTCATTTTATAGCAGAAGCAACTAATATAAAGAATATTATCTTAATTACTGCTGCCATGACCGAAAGTCCAGGTGTTACACCGAGTGTGGTAGCAGCCGCGAGTACGGTATCTGCTAGTGATTCCGAGCCAAACAAACGGGAAAGTCCCGAATTTAAAGAAACTGTGGATGACAATTCTAATCGTCTGGAAACTAATGCGGATACCCTACAAACCCCGGTACGGCCACCGGATTGTGCATTTGGGTGGATTCCGACTCTGGCGGTTATGGTCAACAACATGTTTATATTTGGCGCATCCAACTCTTATGGCGTGTTTTCTACATACTACCTCAACATTCGGTTTCCCGATACTCCAGCAACAACTTTAGCGTGGATTGGTACGTTTATTACAACGCTCATGCTATCGTGCAGTGTTGTCACTGGCGCATTGGCCGATAAGATTGGGTATCGTCCGACTGCATACATTGGAACTATAATATCCACGGCAGCATACATTCTTGCATCCTTCTCAGACAAGGTCTGGCAGCTGATTCTAACTCAAGGTGTACTGCTTGGAATTGGGGCGTCATTTATTTTTGCGCCAAGCACATCGATAGCACCGCAATGGTTTGAGAAGCATAGAGGATTGGCTTCGGGAGTCGCTGTTGCTGGGAGCAGCCTTGGCGGTCTATGGTTTACTGCAGCAACCCAGGCAATGCTTGATAGTCTGGGCGCTAAATGGACGTTGCGAATTCTTGGTTTTATTACGCTTGGTGTTACAAGCATAATGAATTTATTGTACTTTCGTCGCGTGCCACCTAAACCTCGTAAACGGTTATTCGAGTTTAGTGCAATCAAACGCCTAACATTCTGGCTGGTTTCTCTTGAACTGTTCTCCGTGTATACGGGATACTGGGCTTTGACCTTTTACATTGGAACCACCGCTCGTTTGCTTGGCGGATCTATGCAGGATGGCTCGAATCTGCTGCTTGTCCTGAATGCAGGTAGTGCAGTTGGCCGGGTTCTTGCTGGCGTTGTCGCCGATAAATTTGGAAACATCAACACACTGCTTGTTAGTCTGACACTTACGGTAATTATTGAAATGCCTCTGTGGATGAAGGCAAAAACCATAGCACCACTATATGTTCTGTGTGTATTGTATGGCATGATATCACCAACGTTTATCTCTGTCAATCCAGTTATTGTAGCAACCCAATTTGACCCTAGTATGCTTGCAAGTGTAATGGGAATGGCAAATGTATTCTCTGGTATTGGTGTTCTTACGGGTAATCTGTCGCAAGGCGCAATATTTGACAAATATGACAAGCGTGAACAGTTTACAAATGTTATCATATTTAGCGGCATGTTCATTTTGTTTGCTGGCTTGATTACATTCATTATGCGCAATCACATTGTGCGCCAACTGTACCGCAGACAAGATATAACCCTCACAGCAAGAAGATATCTTCTTCAAAAAATTTGAAGGGCCTGGTCAACACATTATAGCATTATGTCGGTGTATTTTATAATTGCAAACGTCATAGTCTCTTTTATAACTGGAGTTTTAATTTCTACACAGCATTTTTATTTGCTTGACAACCTCACCTTTTGTCAACAAAGATTAGCAAACAAAAATTACACAAAAAAAGATTATTTGAGCCAAGCCCACACTGGGGATTTCGAAGACCGACATGCATGAGTATGCATGCAATGGGGCAAATGCTTATCAAGTTAAAATACTCCAATATAACGAGACGCTCGCATCTGTGAATCTCAAAAGACAAATGCGGTCCAGTATGTCATGCAGATCCACAAGTCCGGCCCGGACATTGCCCCCGATTGCAAATAATTTATCACCGAGACTTGAATTCTTCTTCCCTCCCCAACTCGTTCCCACCATCACAGGGCTGCTCAGAAAAGCTGCCAAATTGGTGCGAAAGGATTCAAACCATCATCTAGATGTGAAAAGCTGTGATGGATAAAAAGACTTGCAACTTACGCACACACAACCTGTCCATGGACCGAATGAGCCAGACCCAAGCAGCAGTGATTCGGGCTTCAGCCCTTTTTATTTTTCTTACTCCTACACGGTACATGGGCTTGGTTTTTTCTCAGTATGGATTATGTTGGGGATAAGACTCGGACCGACCACACCACACACCACTATTCGTGACTTGTCAAAGCACTTGCAAACTCAACAACTGTGAAAACTAATATAATCAATCCAAAATAGGGTATTCACAGTTGCTTGCTTTAAATCCATCACTGCGTGGTTCTCACGAGTGTTACCAGAACCAAGCATCAATTGCACATTGCACGACTATGAAAGCATAACCCTACCGGTTATTCTCCGGCTCCGTTGGTGCGTGAAGCAAGTATGCATGTAAATGCTTTTATCTAATGGAAAATTATTCTACAATTCTTTCAATAAAGACCACACATCAATTGCTCGATAGCAGGCAATTCTTACATCATTCAGCTTGCCGTGAATTAAGGCGACGCCCACTTCAGCTTCGCCACTTCTTCAATATCAATAATTCCCCATCTGGTTCCCGTGCTCACCGACATTTACGTGCCTGCGGCAATTGTGAATATATCCTTATTTACTTGTTGTCTCGGAAAATTCGCTTTATTCTCTCCAGTCATTACATAAAGCTGCAAATCAGCAGCAATCAGCGATCACAAAGTCCGTCTAAGCTTGGAGAATGTATGCTTTTTGATATACGCGTGGTCATGCATTTCAGTTTCCGAATGGCTTAAAGTCCAAAACACAAAAAAATCCACCTTTTTTCCAGCCCCTATTATCTGTGCTTTCTCGCATTCGCTTGTCGATTTATTTAAAATAAGATAAACTGGAACTGCCATGAACACAAACCATCGTAACAATCTCCTGAGCACTCGTCTCTTCGCATTCCTCTCTGTGTAATATAATTTACCATCTGTCTACTACACCTGTCAACAACAACGCTTTATTCAACTAGCGATATATAATAGCAGATGACTCTAGATCGGCCTGTCGACATCATGGCCGACACCAATACCTCGATTGAGATTCCCGATTCAAGAGATGGTACAAACCCACAGAAGATGAGCAATGATTTCAAAAAAGACAGTAGTAAGATCGAGAGATGGGACACAACACATAGCGAAGACAGCGACACATTTGTTTCTTTGGATCATTCTGAAAGACCGATTCGTCCTGCAGACTGTGCATTTGGATGGATTCCGACATTGGCAGTCATGATCAACTACATGGTCATCTTTGGCGCAGCCAACTCTTATGGCGTGTTCTCTACATATTATCTCAACATCAAGTTCCCGGACACACCGGCAACAACATTAGCCTGGATCGGTACTCTTGTCACCACATTAATGTTAATGTGCAATGTCGTCACTGGCGCATTGGCTGATAAGATTGGGTATCGCCGGACTGCATACATCGGAACCGTACTGTGCACAGCAGCATACATTCTTGCTTCTTTTTCGGACAAGGTCTGGCAGCTGATACTCACCCAAGGAGCGCTGCTTGGAATTGGAACATCGTTCCTCTATGCACCAAGCATATCGATTCCACCACAGTGGTTTGAGAAACACAAAGGAATGGCGTCAGGGATTGCCATTGCTGGAAGCAGTATCGGTGGTCTATGGTTCACTGCAGCCACTCAGGCAATGCTCGACAGTCTGGGTGCTAAATGGACGTTGCGAATCCTTGGATTTATCACATTTGGCGTAACCAGCATAATGAATCTATTGTACTTTAGGCGTGTTCCACCCAAACCTCGCAAGAACTTGTTCGATTTTGCCGCAGCCAAACATATAACATTTTGGTTGGTAGCCTTGGAAGTGTTTGCTATGCACACAGGGTTTTGGGCAATCACCTTTTATATTGGAACCACCGCTCGTTTGCTTGGCGGATCTATGCAGGATGGCTCAAAGCTACTGCTTGTTTTAAACGCAGGCAATGCTGTTGGTCGCGCTCTTGCTGGCGTTGTTGCTGACAGATTTGGAAACATCAATACAATGCTTGTCAGCATAATACTTGCAGTCATTATTGAAATGCCACTATGGATAAGTGCAAAAAGCATTGCACCGCTTTACGTACTGTGCGCACTATATGGTGTGGTATCGCCGGCATTTACCTCGCTCAATCCAGTAATTGTAGCAATACAGTTTGGCCCTGATTCCCTTGCAAGTGTAATAGGAATGACAAATCAGTTTGCTGGTATTGGTGTGCTTACAGGTAACTTGTCGCAAGGCGCAATATTCGACAGATATGACAAGCGTGAGCAATTTACCAATGTAACTATATTCAGCGGCATGTTTATTCTGTTTGCTGGCTTTATTACGTTTGTTATGCGCACTCACATTGTGCGTCGACTATATCGTAAGGAGGACGCCAAACTTACATTGAAGAAGTATCTTCTTCAAAAGGTTTGAGTTTTGTATATCTGAAACACCTCCCCGCTTGTATCCGTTTCTCTGGCCAATACTCTCAATTGTAATTACATTTTTCCTTTAATCATTTTTGCATATTCATTTTAGATTGCTGTTGTTTGAAAAGAAAACAAATTACTTTTATAAATCCAAGTTGGTAGATAAAAAAGCAATACTTCCTTAAGCTTAAGCCCGTATATTTATTCCATTTGAAAATTGCACTAGACACCTAAAACACATAATATCTGGCTCTTGAAAACTGAATCAGTCCTTGGATTTGTACAGTACTGCGCTAAAGGCCAGAGTAACCGGGATTACAGCCCACCCATCGGGGTGATTTAGCGGGGTGCTGGAATTGTCTGGCCCAAAAACATCCACAAGCATTTCATCAATTTGTCCTGAGTTTGCGTTTGGCCCAACACACAGAGCAATGTGTGGAACAGCATATGTTGACGTGAACTCTGTTGTAGCCTCGGTTTCTGGATTATTGCTTGGTCTTGTATGTGTAACAGTGGACGGAACCTTGACTTGCTTGCCAACTGTCATTGTCTTTACCCGCAATGCCATGAGCTCGTTATTGCACACAATGTAATCTGCTTCACACTCTGCCTTGATGGTGTTTCTAGACGAATTACCCAATAGCCTGATATACTCATTATAGATATCGCTGTTTCCAGGCTTCTCTATTGTCCTTAGGGAGGCGAGTTTAATGTTGCTAGCATTGAAAAGCTGACCTTTCTTTTTCAACTCCTGGCATACTTTCCAGCTAGCATTATTATTTCGCTTTAGTTGCTGCTCCAGCCACTTTGCGCAGTTGACCGTCCTTGGCGACAACCCAATATAGCTAGGCAGCTTTGCTTCTGCCAGCTGTTTTCTAATTGTCGTCTGTGCTTTGGGATCAAACGCAAGGGCCTCTTCTATTGCCGCATCAATCTCCTTCTCTGAAGGCCGGTTGAGTTCGTCTAGAAACACCTCACAGAGTCTATTAACGACTGTTCTAATATTTGCTGATGATTCAGCCAACGGATCAAGCTCAATCACATCATCAAATGCGGCCTCGCTTTCAGACTCTTGGTCAATAGATGTGAATGCAGCCATGATCCTATGCATGGCAGTATGGGCTTTATGCTTATGTCTAGAGGCGGTTGAAGAATCTGGTTCATCCGAATCCACTACGCGGGCAAGAGCTGTCTTCAGAATATCGTCATGCAAAGCATTATCGTGGTCCCAATATAAAGCGATAACCCGGCATCCAGGCAGCTCTTCAACAATGTTATTTCTGAGGGTCTTGCGTAGATCAGGAGTATGGTTGTTTCGATCGGCTATTATAAACTGATGGTTGTCGAATTCATTTAGAATTGCTCTGTAGAAAGAGCTGGGTATGTTTTTTGCTTTGATATTGTCGTATTGAACGTGTCCAAATCCAAATAGTTTGGACAGTGCCCGGGAAACGGTAGTCTTTCCACACCCACCCGTTGCAACAGGCATTATCAGTATCTTTTTGCTGCCTGCTGCCTCGTCGAACATTCTCGTCTCATTTCCGCCATTGGCTTCATAATAAGCAAGGAAACGTTTACGTGCACCGATAACTCCCTTCTGGCTATTATATTCTGCAAAATCTTCTGGATTCGTTATGAGCTGCTCCTTGACCCAAGTGGCATATACCCTTGTCAATGGAAAAGTGAATTTGTACGGTATGCCAGAAAGAATACGGTTTGTGGTTTGCTGCCACTCATAGAACAGCAGATACGGTTCATCGTACTTGATTTTGAACATGAACGGCCGATTGTCCGCGACGGTCTTGCAACGCACAACAAACCCCTCGATGGCACGGCCGTCCAAAGCCTGGTCCTTGCGCACTCTGTCGGTGAATTCTTTACCCTCCTCGACTGTAGAAAAGGTAAAATACTGCGTTGCAATAAACCCAAACTTCTCGGCCACCTTTGTAACGTCGGAGCTGGGCCACGTGTTAAGCTCAACGGTGTTGCGGTTGATTCCATGAAGATACAGACCACGCATGCGTTCTGGATACTCCATGATGTGCTCCTCAAACTCATCATCGCAGAGCTCAAAGGCAGCGGTTGCGTTGTTTTCGTGCAAAAACGCGGCGAAATCATCCGTGGTCTTGTTTACCAAGGATAAATGGTGACGCATCCACTTCATTCCAACTTGCGAATGGGACAGATTCACCGCATGCTTGCTCGTCACCAGCAGCTTCTTGCCTTCATCCAAGGCAGCCGCAAGGATCAAACATCCATCCTCCTTTACAGTCACTTCGTAAGGGCCACATGTGTCACTGGTAATGGCAGGCCAAGTGGTTCTAGCTACCTCACCAACATTGAAAAATTTGTCGTAGCCGCGAGAAACAATTGCCTCTTCGCCACTATCGCCCGACGTAAAAAGCCCGCGCGCAAGAGTCGGAAGCATTGAAGGGCTGTTCTTGTAAAGCTGATCGGCGGTTTTCCAGCTTACTAGGGTATGGACGTCATAAACATAGTTTGTCTGACGGAGCATCTTTTTCATAGATGATTTCCCGGAGCCAAACGTTCTCATCTCAGCTATCATCCTGCGATTCTGGAGCTTCTCCTTGACAGTCGCTGGACCAGATAAAGATGATTTCCCCATGGCTTCGCGTTTAAGGTATCTGATACTTGGTGTAAAAAATGTATATATTGGGAGATTGATAGTTTGGTCAAAATAGCTAGAGCTTGTTTGTCCTGAGAAAGTGTGATAGTGAAAAACGTGTCAACAAGTATATTTTAATAGAAAGAAGAGAATAATAAATTGGCAATATGTTTCAGCAGTCCTCTCATCTACCTACATAGAACAGATTTATTAAAAGACTTTAAGCTGTAAAAGCTTTATATAAAGATTGGCTTTCCACCCTTTCAGAACCGTACGCTGTGACTTTGCTATCCATCATTCAAGTGGATATTAATGATCGAGGCATTGCATAAAGTACACGATATAAACATATATTGACTGCCAAAACCGCCTAGCGCCTATATCAGACTGCGGCCACCAGAATTTAAGCTGAAATATATCGTTATCTAATTGCTTTCATGCCACTGCGGCCAGGTCCATATTGCTGCATGTCCAGCAGTGCTGATACAGACTAATAATAAAAGGTAGGAAAATTCTTATTCGAATCTAATAAAAATGTATAAGGAAAACAAGAATACAGGAGATCCAAAAGTTGTGCCTTTTGCTGTCACTCTAAAGTAGCAACCACAACAAAAATGACTAGCCGAATGGATTGAACTCACAGGTCCATGCAACCGGCAGGGTCGTTTCAATGTATATCTCTGGGTCATCGATTATATTTGACGTGCTCATCAGCCCCTCAAACGACGAAGGGTGGTTAGTGAGATTCCACCGCAGCCCCTTGGTGGTAAGCATGGTCTGTCCAGCAAGCGGCAGAATCCCACACTTTGGTCCATCGACCCGCTTATTCACAAGGACCCTGTTTTTGCCGCTTGGAATCACAAACGTCAGGCTGGACTCTGAAATAACATATACCTGTCGCTTCATATGGTTGTTGAACAGAACCTTTAGCGTGTGCATCACGTGGTCCAGACGTCCACCAAGCCCTCCAAAAACGATAACCACGCAGTCATTTGGATCCTTGTCATGGCGCATTTCGCTGTCGAGGTACATAAAACCTTTCATAAAGTCGGTCGATTCTTGGTCGTCATAAAAGTGAACCCGAGTGCCCTTCTTCTCGTAGAAAACCCGGGTGGTCTCCTGAATCGAGTCCAAGTCGCCAACAATAACATCGGGTACAAACTTGTCCAAGGTGCCCTGATCCTTGCAGAAATCGTACAATCGGTTGCCTCCACCATCCACACATACTCTGTAGTTGGAACGACTCCAAACACTTTCAAAAACCTTGCATCCATTGCCGGGTATTGGTTCATTCAGTATAAAAAGCGCAATCTCCTTGTTCTGGGGCCAAGAGGCGATACTCGCACTGTCAGCGTCCGGATATATTATATAGCTGCCTAGCTGCGTTTGGCGTTGGTCTAATGATGCCTTATCTGCCATCGTTGCGTACACTTCTTTTGAATATTATATGAAAAGAGAAAAATATACAAGTCAAGCCCAATCAACGGAATTCTAAAGCAATGTTCCTCGTTAAATTAGTTGTAAATAAGTTAAATAAAAATAGGAATGCAGAAAAGAAAAAGTAACAGTAAAAGATGCTGCGGGGGTAGCCAAAATCACTGGAAACTTATTTTCTGTCCTTTGGCGTTCCCTAATCTTTTCCTCTCATTTGCACAATGACGTCATTCGCCTCAGCCACACTACATAGATTATCAACACATGAAACGAACAAGCAGAACAAGGTCTACAAACAACGCTCTACCATTCCTCCGCCAAGGACATGCGCCGTATCTCCTGGTTGATTGCTGTCACCCATTGCTCCATCTCAGCATTGGATCGGGCCTTGTAAACACCAACACGCCGACGCATGCTCGAAACCATTGCTACGGCATTTATCCGCTTGGAGCCATCGTTCTTTTCATCGACGTTCAGATGGATCTTGTCTCCGACTCTGTACGCGCCAGGCTTGCCCGATCCCAATCCTCGAACCGACGCGTTGCTGGACGCGTTTGACACGGACGACATGTATCCATCAGCAGATGCTCTGAATCCCTCGTTTGACGTGCGGACGGTGTCTCCAGAACCTTCGCGCTGGTGGCCGCTGAATCGCTCGCCAGTGGCGCTTGGCATAGGAACTTCAAATCGGCTTGATGTCTCGGAAGGCGGGCTTAGTTTAATTGATGGCTTGCTGTTGGCCACATCCAGATCTGGAGTATTTCCTGCTCTTGCGGACCATTCGCTGTCTGTCACCTCGGCAGAGTTGGCAGGAAGCTCATTTGGTGCCCTCTTTGCCTCTGGATTGTTGTCCATGCGCAAGATAGACGGCACAAATGTCGGGCGCCACACAGTAAACACGCAGTCATTAATCAGCTCATGCGAAATGACTCCGTCAGCGTAGATGCGATCAGCGAGACGCAAGCCGCTGTAGTTTCCAATGTCTGTCATCACCCATGGCTCGTATACAATGTCATTAGCATTCAGATCGTCGGTGAACCGACTCACCACATAGCAGCGCCGCAGAGACAACGAGCGCGATCGTGAAAAAAGAAGTCCCGTGGCATGGCTGCCTGAGCTGCTGCCAGAATTCCCACTTACCAAACCGGTGCCACTTGCGCTGGCTGCAGATTCACCATTGGTATCGCTGCCAAACAGTCTTGACATCAGTGCATCGCGAAGAACCATCTGCTCGGCAACCACCGACTGATTCGATGCTTGAGAAACCAACGGAAACTTGTACTCAATCAGCCGGCCCTGCGACAGGATACAAAACACCTTGCGCATTCCCTGGTGCCGATGCCGTTTGCGATACAAGATACCTGACATAATTATGTTGCGACACCCAAGAAACAAGCAGGCATGCCAGACCGCACGATCGGCCCAAGACTGCTCGTCGCTCCCATCAGACATGTCGCTTGGACGATAGCGCCGACCTTGAAGAGAGTAGTTGAGTACGCATACCTGACTACGGACCGAAAGATCCAAAAGCACACGGTTTGTCCAGTAGAACCGAAGCCCATTTAGCCGATGGACCCACTCATGCATACACCGTTCGTCGGGTGCCCAGAGAACAATGGTAGCTTCGCTTCTTGTAACCATTTTGAACTTGCACGCCGCTTGCTTGTTCTTCTTCGAGTGCAGGAACTCGCGAACCTTGCCTCTTTTTTTGTGGCTCAACGATGTGCTGCTACTCCCACTCTTTGGCCGGTTAGCAGCAGATGTCTGAGAGTCAGCATCCAACAGCGATTGTGCATCATTAAGCCGTTCATTCGCAGTCGTCTCATCATCCAGATCCGACACAAGCGGGATTATCTGCTCAACCTCGGTGATATTCAGCATGTACTTGGCGAGGCTCATCTGTTTTGAGCAGATCTTTGGGTCGGGATGGAAATGACGAACTGCCTGCAGATCTAATCCTCTGCTGCATTGCGCGTAGTCACTGCGACCAGTTCCAGACCATACCGGTGGCGAAGAGCACGCGCTTGCACACGCCTGCATATGACGAGCTGCGTGTGGTGCGTGTATGAAAAACAGAAAGCCGTCATGAGATGCTAGAAGCGCGGGACGATATGTAGTAAGCTCGGTTCGGTGCTTTTTCTCGCGCTTCAGCATTAGAAACCCCTCGACGGCTAGTGGTTCATAAACACGCGTTTCGTCGACAACCACAGAATCGGGATAATGCTCAAGAACACGCATCTCCAGTCTGTGCGTCCCTTCAGATAGCTGTGGCCCAATTACCTTGTCGTTGACCTTGCTGATGTGTAAATTCCCTTGCTTGTCAAACGAGCCGCATGGCAATATCCAGTCAAGCCTGTCGTACCGTCGCCACGCCATCCCAATCGTCATCATCCCTTTGCGCTCGGCATCCAGCCACTCCAGCATCTGGGGTCTAATGACGCTGTCGTCCAAAAGTGCATTGACAACGTCACGCCGAACATGCCAGACCGTGGTTGTCTCGCAGCGCCATTGCCGCTCAAGTAGACTATCCTCGGCGGATCCAAGAAGAATGTTGCTTGGAATCTCTATATTGTGTCGACCCAACTTGACCTGCACTTTTATCCCGATCTCGGGCACGTTCACAAGAACAGAGGTTGGGGGCGGCTGAGCTATGGGCGGGATGCTGCTAAATATACATTGAGGGTTCATGACTCGGGATACCATCAGTATCTGACCGATTTCCCTGTACCAGTCACAAGCAACCTGGGAGCTTGGGAACTTTATAATTACCACCCTCACATTATCCCTCCCAACCTCGGTATCCTCAGAGATAATTCCATCAGTCTTTGACTTGATCTTCTGGTCCTTGTTCAACGTCGATATGCTATCGCGCCGGGTGTAGTATGTAATGGCAATTGAAAAGTCAAGCGTCGAATACAAGGAAACGCGTGGTGCAATGACGTTGTAAGGAGGAAACAGAACCTGGACTGTGGGTCTCGTCTTTGAGGAAAGATAGAGCATTATCCCTCGTTTTGTTAACGCCGCCCACATCTCTGACCATTCCTGTGCTGTCTGTCGGAACCGCTGGCTGGTTGCCTCATTGTATTTTTCCGAGAATGCCGCATAGGACGCTGTTTCCCGACGCACAACCGCCCGTGTGGAAAGGATCGCCGTTGTTTCTGACAGCTGGGCATGGCGATGGTAATAGCCCTTCACTTTTGCTAACATGTCTCTTTTGGACCTCCACATTCTCGAGGACACAGAAGTACCGCCATATACGTTACGATTTGCAGCCAGCATCTGATGGAGATATATATCGGTTTGTGGAGTCGACATGCCTACAGATGTGGTTGGCATTGTTGCTGCCTGCACATCTGTAACTGTGACTGGAAATTTTGTGGCTCTGCCATCTTCGTGTTTCTCTGTGTTTGATTGCCATGTCACAGAACGGCTTCTCGTTTTTACCGCAACACGCTTAAGAAGTGGCAGCTTTGGTATCTCGGCATTCGATTCAATCGACGCACGAGGTACAACTGCCTTGTGTGCGGGGCTCCATGGAAGATCGCGGACGGTTGGCAGATGCGACAGGCTGGTGGCCCGTTCTCGACCTGGTCGCGCGTTACGCACTCCTGAATTCTGGTTGTCCCCGGCCACTGAATCCTCGGGTATAGTGCCTGGAATGCCCTGATCTTCGCCATTTGCGCTGACATCTTCGTCCTGGTTCTGTGAATCCTTTTCCAGTTGCTTTTCTGCCTCCCTTCTTTTGCTATTCCGGCGAAAAATCCCTTTTATCGTGTCCAAGCCGCTCTTTCGTCTCGCGTGACGAGGACTGTGTTCATTCAGATTCTGGCCAACAACGGGCGATAGAGAGGGTATGGTAGTGTCTGGCTGGGCCGAAGGACTGGGGTGTGTCTGATCAAGTACTGGCGAGTCTAGCACAGGCATCGGTATTGAATTACAAGTGGGTGTTGTTTCTAAGCTGCTTCTATTCTCGCTGTGTGGGAAAGGTAGACGATCGTCTGGGCTTGCAGCAGCGCTGCTGTTATGTGACATGGAAGTAGTACTGTGATGCGCTGGTGTTTTCTCCGTCGCCGCCATTGGTGCAGATGTAGGTTCAGTAGATGCCTTTCCAAATGGCAGCAACCACTCTGAATCATTTTCTTCTGGATACTGCATATCATCAGAGTCTTCTGAGGACGAGTAGTCTGTCAGTGAGAGCGACGATAGAGTGCTCACGGAGCGACGTGGCTCCGCCGTCGTCTTCTTTTTGCCTATTTTGGAGAATATATCGCTCTTGCTGTCCTTTGTCTTTTCCGATGCAGATGATCGACGGATCTTTTTGCCGACCTCTGTTGTATCTTCCAGTTTTCCGGCGGTTCTAGTCCACCAGTGTTGATGTTTTTGCATCCAGTCTGTGTCTGTTGGCCCAATAAATACACGCACAGCCTTTCCAGAGCTTAATGAGCTGTGGTGGTCGATATGGTTATTGCTCGGCTGTTGGAACACGTTGCCGGGTGTCAATTCCTCCTTGAGACAGGTTGGCGCAAATGGGTGCTTGTGGACAACAGCGCCTGCAGTCTCCATGTCTGTGTGATCTGCTGGAGTATCAGGCACCTCCACTGTAATGTCCGGCGGCTCGCTTCTTTTGCTCCCAAGTCCGTCCTGAGCAACCTCCATTTTGCCGCCAAATTAAGAATAAATTATAAAGATTAGGGAAAGTACAAAATGAAAGAAAGGTAAATGCCGAAAACAGAAATTCAGCAGCCTGGCCTACTATAAAGTGTGTGCAAAAAAAAGAATATACAAAGAATGAAATTGAATGTCCAGTTAAGGATATATGGCTGCGTAGCAAGCAAAGAGAAGGAGGATTCGTACAACTACAACGGCATTCGGAAACAAAGTCGGAGTAAATGACCAAGTGCGAGAATGCAAATATATGGGAAAGGTAAAGGATATAGGATAGCCAAGAAGGAAATAAAATGAAAACCCCCAATATCCGAGGAAAGAAGAATAGGAAAACCGCTTTGTAATCTCATAGCATTTATTCATTATTTATGCTGAAAGCTTTTTCTTCGTCATCACATCTTTTTTTAATCTTTTCTACAGATACTTATGCATTTTCGGTGGGGATGTGTGATATTTCAGGTGCCAGGACTGAGATTGTGACGTGTTTTGAGTAATATTAACTAATTATGTTCTTTGTGAAATGGCTTGTCGTTAAGCTTTTTTGCGCTAGCGAATATAGCAGATTTGTGTTGGATGGAGAGTTCATTTGTAGTGTGATGAAGGGTGCACCTTTTGGCATGTAGGCTATAATGCAAAGACGATAGTCCACTAATGGAAACTTGCAAAATCCAATTCCTGTTTTCTCATCTTAAAGGTGACTTTAGGCGTCATTAAAAAAGGCAAGAGACACAATGTATTACAAATTGGACAATAATATAATCGTCATCAAACCATGAAATGGCGATTTGGTCTCATAGCCGCAGCTGCATACACGGAAAACAATCCGTCGGTCACTCCGCACACTCACATTCTTAGTATTGTGCACAGGCATAAAATAAAGAAGCGGTTTATCGTAAATTCGGCGAATCATGAAAGATATATATTGTATATTGTATACATTATGTGTATTCTCAGAAAAACATGCCTATTAGTAATACAGATATACCATTATTAATCGTTTTGGTATGTAATTGCAAGCGATACAGCGTAACATTTATCTACAATGTTACAGTATAAATATTCTGCCTTTTTCTCCCTTCCTTGGCCACTTGTCTTGATTCAAACAACAAGCAAGCAAGCAAACATTCTTTCTACAAGAATTAATCAACAACAACACTGGACACCATCAACGCAACCATGGCTCTTATCGACGCACGCAACTTTTATCCGGAGCAACAAGGGCTTGGCCCAGGCGCTCCAATCACGCCGACATCCGCGGACATCAAGCAAGGCTTCACGACTCTATCAAGCAACCCCGATCCCCTTCCCAAGCTGTTCCAGCCGATGACCATCCGTGGCTTGACGCTAAAGAACCGTGCTGTTGTTAGTCCTATGGGCATGCACTCGTCAGTGGACGGGTTTGCCACCGACTTCCACCTGGTGCACATTGGCCAGTATGCTCTGCGCGGTGCTGGGTTAATTTTCGTGGAGGCTACCGGCGTTCTTCCCGAAGGCAGAGTCACAACCACGTGCCTGGGTCTTTGGAAGGACGAGCATATTGAAAAGCTATCTCAGATCGCGAGCTTTGCTCATGCCAATAAAACAGCTATTGGGATCCAACTAGCGCACGGCGGACGCAAGTCAAGCGTTATGTCGCCATGGTCAAGTAATGGCCAAAGGGGATACGCCAATACTGAGAATGGAGGATGGCCTGACAAGGTGGTCGGCCCTTCAGCGATTCCTTATGACGATGAATCATGGCCTCCCAAGGAGCTGAGCGTTGAAGAAATTAAGAACGTCCAGCAATCGTTTGCGGATGCAGCAGTGCGTGCAGACAAGGCTGGATTCGACGTCATTGATATTCACGCAGCTCATGGGTACTTGCTTCATCAGTTTCTATCGCCTATTTCCAACAAGCGCACCGACGAGTATGGTGGCTCCTTTGAGAACCGCGCACGGATGGTAGTAGAAACCGCGCGTGCCGTTCGCAAGGTGTGGCCCAAGGACAAGCCGCTCTTTGTGCGCATTTCGTTCACAGACTGGGTGAAACCAAGCAACGAGATTCCAACCGGCGGATGGACCGATGAGGACAGCATTGAGCTTGCCAAGCTTCTAGTCAAGGAAGGGGTTGATCTGATTGACTGCTCAGCAAACGGCAGCAGTCCAAAGCAAGTGATTCCGCCGCTGGTTCCCGGGTACCAGGTTCCGTTTGCAACGGCCATCAAGGAGAATGTTCCCGGAATGCTTTCAGGCGCGGTTGGTCACATAACCGAGGCTAAGCAAGCAAACGATATTCTAGAGGAAGAAAAGGCGGATCTTGTATTCCTTGGACGTGTTTTATTGCGCAATCCAAACTTTGTCCTTGACGCTGCAACCCAGCTCAGCGTGTTTCCACAATATCTACACCAGTACGAAAGAGGTCGCAACAAGACTGAGATTACTCTAATCTAGACAAGCCATCCTTTTTCCATCTTATTTCCCGTAAAGCTTGAGCGCTACTTTGAAAACAAAAATTGGTTTCTTTACTTTGCTTCATTTGAAATTGGTTTCTACTGCTGTGCTAAAGTAACTGCGGTCAAATTATTGTCCAATATAAAAACGAGTGGTTTTTAATTAAATATTGAGAAAAGATAAATAAGAAAATACAAAAAAAAGAACAAATCCCAATTGTCGGAGAGTACGACGCATAATGGAACAAAAAAGAAAAGTTACCCAGACAACAAGAAACCGCGACACCAGAGTTTGCTGTTTGCGCACAAACAACAGCAGAACGAAACTAATGAATACAAAGCAAGCAAGACCAACAAAAGAAAGTCGAAAGCAAGATGGCCGAAAAATCCAATTCAGTCCACCGCACGTCCAACCTCCTTACTTTTAAGGGGAGGAATTTTAAGATGCTCAAGTTGAAGCATATTGTTTTTTGCAGGTTGGCTTTTAGCAAGAAGCGGTAGCCTGAGCCTGCTGTCTTGGCGCTTGCTGTTGTGCAGGAGAAGAGGCGGTGGGGCTGTTACGTGCAACCGAAGCAGCCACGGAACCAGCTGGTGAAACAGTCTTGAGAGCGGGGCCATGGGGCGGGAGAGGCCGCCGCAAAGGCTGACCGGATGAAGGAGAAGAGATGCTGCCACCACCAGTGCTGTTGCTGTTCTGCGGTCTCGGAGGCACATGTGCGCCGTTGCCACCAATGCCGGCAGGGCGCGGCCTTGCCTGAGAAGGGTTGGTCATTGGATGTGGAGGACGGCGATTAATCAGCTGGACTGGACGCGAAGCCGGGCCATTACCACCAATTGGTCCATTGCGCTGTTGGAGCTGCTGAGGACGTGGACCCGATGCGCCGGGTGTGCCGACATTGCCAGGCCTTGAAACCCTTGGCGGCATGCTAGCACCGTTTGTGCTGCTGGGAGCAGGCCCCTTGCGCATGGCAGATGCCTGTGGCGTTGTCGGCATCCGCGGTGCTGGTGCACCAGAGGCAATCGAACGGCTGACGTTCCTCTGTGCAGACGATGGCGCAGTTGGCACTGCAGGCGAAGAGTGGTGCTTCTGCATCATCGGCTGGGGCTGGTACCGTCCTCCAGCTGCAATGTTGCGAGGCGGAACAACAGGGGACGGAGTCACCGATCCGCTGATGCTTCTTGCATTTGTGGTCAAGACCGGCGACGACTGGACGCTATTGCTTGCGGTTGAAGAAGAAATGCTGGGCGACGATGAAACGGCAGCAGCAGCAGCCGCAGCGGCGGCAGCAGCAGCAACAGCGGCGGCCACTTCGGCAGGCGACGCATTTGGCGGCAGATCCCGGATGGAGGGAATCATGGCACAGTGCGCGTGCTGTACGTGGTACTTGAGCCCATTCAAGTTCTTGTAGGCCTTGTAGCATTCGGGGACACGGCACTTGTATGGCTTGGAGATGCCCAGGGCCTCCTCGCCCATTGTGCAATGGCCATGCAAATTGTGGTACTTGAGCCCGTTCGGGTTCTTGTACGCCTTATCGCAGCTGGAGACAGGACACCGGTACGGCTTGTCGTCGCGAGGCAAAAGTCCGTGTGCCTTAGCGGCTGCTGCAGCCGCAACAGCACCAGCCATGGCGGCGGTAACGCTGGGCGGAAGGTGGATAAAGTCCTCAGAGTCGTCGATTGATGTGACGGCATTGACGGCAGCAGTAGCAGCCTCGGCCAGGCTGGCACTGGTAGCAATAATGTCGCTGTTTTTCGTGGCTGCAGCAAAGGTGGCAGCAGCAGCAGCAGCAGCAGAATCGCCACCACTCTTTTGCCCATTGGCGCCGTTGCTGTTGGCAGATGATGCTGCTGCGGCAGCGCCAGAGAGAAACAGAGGGTCGGTGGCAGAGGCAATTGCCGCAATGATGTCGTCGTCGTAAAGCCCAAGGACAGAGCTCGTGAAGGCCAGGTCTGCCGAGCTGGTGAGTGCTTCGTTTCCGTCGTTGCTCTTGGGGTTGGAGAATGTGGCCCGCCGCTTGATGGGTGACTGGTTGCCCGAGAATACCGGCGACGCTGCCACAGAAACACCAGCCGTGCGCTTCCGGTTTGCCATTGCTGTGTCGATTGGGAAGGGTATTGCAGACTCGTGTGGTGAATTTATGACAGATGAAGAGGCCGTGTCGCTAGGCGAGAGGGGCGGCGTGAAGCTGACCTTGGGCTTGGTAGTCAGGTTGGTTTCAGCCGATTTGGCCTTGCGCAACAAGGTGTCTGCAGGCGAGCCAACGCTTGTATCCTTGGCAGAGAGCTCGGGCGAGGGAACGGCTGTACTGGAAGCGGTCGCAGTGGCAGTTGCTGTACCGAGAATGAGCTGCTGCTCAAGCGACAGTCCAAACGACGCCAGATCGGCAGTGGCAGCAGTGCTGTGGACAGCTGTAGACGGAGTCAGACAGTCGGAAACCGGCACCCAGCCCTCGTCAAAGAAGCAGTCGTCGCCCAGGTCCTGCTGGGCCTCGTCGTCCTCGAACCGAACATGACACTCCTCGTAGTGCTGGAGGAGATCGTGCAGGTCGTTGAGTATGAGGCCGCAGCACGAAAAGTCGCGGCAGAAGCTCTCTTCGAGATCGCGTGGGTAGTAGAAGTCTTCGTCGATGGCCATTGGCTCGTACAGGTTATTGTTTTGGAAGGAGCCAGCAGCGGATTGTGGTGATGGAGCAGAACGGTGAACAGCGGCACTGCCGATGGACGATATGTCAAACAGCCTACGGATGATAATTATCGGTTTGTTGTGCACAAAAGGGCGTTTAGAGAAGGGCGATTAGGAAAAATACAGAATGGGCGGCTTTACGCGTGGGTGATGTGAAAGAGTCGGAATAGTGCAGAAGAGATGGAAAAATCGAGCTGACTGTTTACAATGCTCAGCAGCAGCAAGAAAGACGACGATGACAACAACAACGACAACAAAAGGTAGAAGAGAAGCACACAGCTTTTTGGAGAGCAGAAAAAGGGCAGGACAAGGAAGAAAGGAAATAAAAAACAACCCGCTTTTGAAGATTTGATAAATATGCACCAGATGCAAGATGTGTGGCGGTGTAGGCACTTTGGTTGGGTGGTTTGTTTGTTTATCACCAAGCGATATGGACTTGTGGATTGGACGCAGCAGCATCAGCAGCAGCAGCCCGCTTTGCCAAAAGTGGGGATAGCCGCACTGGGAATACCCAGCCAGCCAGCCAGCCAGCTAGTCAGCCAAGCCAGTCCGGTCGGCCTTGACAGCTTATTATTATTTACTCTGGTAAAGGGGGAAAAGGAGGGCAAGGAGCACAAGCAGCTTCCGCGAAATTTTGACGGCAAACAAGGCTTTCAGCAGCATATGTCAGACAAAAGGCGCTCCTGATTGCACAGGAAGGGGGAGCAAGGGAACAAGCGAGGCGCGGTCAGCTTTCCTGAAAAGGAAAAGGCAATGTGGGCAGGCCTCGTTGTCTCCTCCACCCACACCCCCTTATTTTCCATCACCACCCCAAAAAAAAAAACAGAGGTCAAAAAAAGCCGCTTGTATACTTTCTCAATGCCTTTCCCAACCTCTTCTTTTTTCTTCTCTACCACCAGACCCATTTCTGGACTTTATCAGTCTGCCCGCTTGCATGGCTTCTGGGCTGGCTATGTAGATCCTGCTTTGTCTCCCCCACCCAAACGCCCCCCATGGATATTAGAAGGCATGTATTCTTCCATGTTGTGCCAGACCAGCAGCAACAGTATCCAGTAGCTGGCCTTAATGAGGCTGCTGCCCCGCCAGATGAGGTGATAGAAGATGTAGAGATGGATGGATAAGATGCCTGCTCTGGTGTATATAGGAAACAAATATACATCTCAAGAGTACATGGGATAAAACATCCATGTTAGAATCGGTGCTGTAGTGATGTGTCGCCCGCAACCATTGCAAAAATGATCATACAACACAGCATACTGATATATGATGCACTCTAGAGATGACCACAAGCTCGGAGAGCTGCACAGCTAGCAGAAGCAACTGCGGCACACAATAATGGCATATGGCTTAGATAGAGACGATGCTTCGTCTAAAATCAGGCATCGTTGCAACCTCGCCATCCATACAAAGAAGGCTGAACGAGCTTTGTGCATGTGCACATGGGATATGAAAAAGAGGAAGGCAAGGCCTGCAGCATCATCCTCCCGTTTTGTCTATTCTGCGACCAGAACAGTTGCTTATGAGCAGAGGACAATGCACACAGGCAGGCACAAGCGCAAGCGGATGGAAAGA
The DNA here is from genome assembly GCA_027578915.1 of Coemansia sp. RSA 1200. Classification (NCBI taxonomy): domain Eukaryota; kingdom Fungi; phylum Kickxellomycota; class Kickxellomycetes; order Kickxellales; family Kickxellaceae; genus Coemansia; species Coemansia sp. RSA 1200. Next base: position 68,546 of record JANBTT010000054.1, on the reverse strand, counting down.
GGGGAAGAAGAAGAAAGAGGACGGCTCCCATCACCTAATTTTCCTCCTGTGGCTAGGGGAGTTCATTTCTCAGCACAGCAGCAGATACAAACGACCATTGTATAGCGGATATTGCAAGCGGTAACATAGGATGGGTTATACGTACTCTAGGTGAGACAGAGGGGCGCTCGCGGTTGATCTAAACATGGCTGGAGCGGGATGTGTTGGTGACTGTAGTAGTGTTGTTTGGCGGAATAAAGCTTGCTGCTCTAGCTAGCGCATGTAGCTGTGACGCAAGTATCGGACAGCTGTTTTTCTGTACGTGCGTGATGGGGCAGCAGCGAGTGTCAACGGTCTTGCTGAAGTTGATGTCTTTACCCGAAGAAATAAAAAAGGTAGAAAGATAAATAAAGAGTTGCGGTTTGGCTGGGCGCCCTTGCTGTTTTTATTACTCTTGCTATTTTACGCAACACCGAGGCGTTCTCGGGGGAGGGGTGAAGAGAATGAAGAGAGCTGGATCTTGTGGTAGCTCCGAGGTCGGTGGCACGTCTGCAACCTTAAATAATAACTAAATAAGCAGGTGAATAAATTACAAAGTCTTCCTTTTTCCAATAACTCAAGAATGGGCCATTAATGTCTTTCCAGAATACACCATGGACCCTTTTTGAGTAGAATGTTGTGTCCAGCTAGCAACAATAAACACAGCGACTGCTTGCTTCCAATGTTGCCTTATTGCTTGCGGTGCTCTCTACACAGAAATGCACAAGCGTCTTTTGAAACAGCTGGCGTAGAAGAAGATCAGATCCCAAATATAAAAATGAATAAACAGAAAAGAAAGAGTGCTGCGCTAGAGACACTCTTGAGAGGAGGTGTAGAACAGGCGGCAGAGTGGGATGAAGAGCTTGCTCTGCCAAGAATGAAGGAAGAGAAATAAAGCAATCGGGGGATGTTAGAAGAGAATAGAGGGAAAGAAAACAACTTTAGCTAACACGGAAAGGAGAAGAGGGGAAGAAGGGGAACAGAGGGAGACGTTTTATACAGGACGAAAACAGGTCGGCAGTCCCATCATCCCAGCCAGCCAGTCAAAGGTCAAGTAAAGAGCAGCCGTGTTGGAAATAGCGCTCTCGTTGTTCTTCCCTTCTCTAGGATGCTCTGGCATGCGCGCCGGCCGCTGGGCGCAGCGAGGATTGAATAATAATGGCCAATCTGTCTGCTTTGCTGCTCTCCCCCCTCTCGCTTCCTCTCTCCAGGAGGAGGTCGGTTGTTGTTGCTCCTTTCCTGTCTGGCCGATTATCATCCCTGCTCTTGTTGCCTCTACGGCTGGCTGGCTGCTCTTTGTGCGAGGACGACGGTGCTGTGCTTTCTACGCATTCCCCTCTAGCTCCCTCTTCACCACATCCCTTCTTGTGCTGCTGCTAGGGCGTCTTGTCCTGTGTCCTGACAACAATCGCCATCGCACCGACATCCGTCACTGTTCTTCTGACGCAAACGGACGTGCGCCCGCAAACAAAACACACTGCGCTTGCTACGCCCACAAGGCTCTCCTCCTCTTGCACTAGCCGTCCCAGCTTGGGCAATATGTAGAATAAGGTAGGTGAAGAGCTGTGCTAGGTTTTGTGGCCCGCACGGCTTGGCGGAAAGAGAGAACGGTAGGGGGGCAGCCAACCCGGAATGGACACCCACCCCCTTCCTCCCCCAAAATTGACCTCTCTGGTCCATGCATACGCCCCTCCGATTGGCAGAGCCATCGAGTCCCACCAGAAAAACAGGAAATAGAATACTCCACCCGTTCGGCGCTCGATTTAACGTGGAGCCTGCCATCTATGGTTACTCTCTCCCCACGCCAAGCTCCCACTTGTTTACGTTTCGCTTTTGCTCGAGCTCGCCAGCCAAAGAGAGGGAGGGGGAGGAGGAGCAGCGCCGAAGAAATGTGCTTTCCGGAAATATTGTGTTTACCAGAGAGTCCAAACCCGGCAACCCGAAAGGTCCTGTTCATCCTTTCTTCGCTTGAGTGGGATTCACGACGTCTGCAACATAGACACATCTGCCTGCGTTGAGTGACAGAATCCATGCTCCTCACAATTATCCAGCGCTACTTGTAACGATCACTACTCTAACGCGCAGAGATGGCTGACTTTTGAAAGGGCGTGTAGATCTGGCCTTCCTTCACGCATCGCGCCTCCCCTTCTGCTGATCTCTTTCTGGCTTAGCCATCACCAGCTCTCTGCGTGCATCTGGCTCTAGCGTCATCAAAGCATGCCCGCCAGAAGTGGAGGCTGGAAAGAATGTGTCGATTTTGGAAGTGCACGCGCAATAGTGCGCTAGGATTTACCAGGGATGCACCACCAGCTCCCAAGAACGAGCCGCGATATCTCTTCCACTCGCTGGGCTGGAAAGGCGGTGGTGGGAAGAAAAAAAAAGCACTCTCCGACGCCTGTAACTTAGAACGCCCATCACACCTCTGTGATACCCGCGTTTAGCTGATTCAGCAGCCGAGATAATGACAGCTGAAAGAAACAACATGAACAAGCAAACGGCTGCATGGATCTATCTGCCATGTAAAACCTATTTCCGATGCTGTTTTATGTAATTAGAGGCATTTTTCTCCTTTGCTGCACTTGCGACCGATCCATTGCTTCTTTTGGAACCGCTACGGTGTCCATGTGAACTACCTTATTTGCCACAGCGCAGACAGATACAGATGTTCTGCTGCCTGCAATTGTCCCCTTCCTCTCACACGCCCACGGGCTATGCTGCACCATAGGCGCCGGATCGCGCACGGCTATATGTCCACGGCGGGCATCTGAACCGCAAGCAAGCCTGGATGCGATCTACACCATAATGCCAATGCCTCCGAGCGACAGGCCCCGGATGTGCCGCAAATCGGATACGCCTTACAATTTAGAATGTTAGTCTGCAGACTCTACAAGCAATCAGGGTCGGCCAGAGAGACAGAAAGATGGCCCACGGCTGGCCATCACTGGAGAACAGCTCATTTTGGCATCCAACGGGTCACGCGTGCCGCTTAATCATTGTGGTTCTCCTCTATTTGGCATGAAGGCGGTGATGGTGGTGGCTTGTTGAACGGTTCCGATCCTGGCATGTCTCTTCCCATGACTGATCTTTCAGCCATACAAGCAAGCTCCTAACTGACGTACTATGCTGTTCTTGGGATTGCAAATAAACAAACATTCACATGTGAACATACGAACACTTTCAAGGATCTAAGCCTGTATTTAGCAGTCTGGGTGATACGCACCGTTTGACTGACAAGCAACTAAATAGTGTTATTCGCTGATGGAATTCATCTGTGGTGCGGTTATTGTTTTTAGTGGAAATGGAGCAGAAAAGGGGAGCACTGACACTTATGAACTAAGTTAGCAGGCGCCCAATAGTATTGCCGCGTTAAAAGAAGCACACTACTATTACTATCTGAGGGCGAAAAAATAGCAAACAACAGCTGTGTCGCCTGGATAAAAAAGAAGCCACAGTTGAAGCCACACAGCAAATGGCCGTCGCGTCTTCTGAAATCAAGGGCTGATACAGTCTGGGTTCAGTCTGCAGTTATTGCAACAGATAGACAAATGCTACACTTTAGTCCGGTGTTCCGGCATTTTCAACAGCGGTTCTTTTTTCGTGTCCTTCCATTTGCGTTGTTCGATTCTGCGCGAAATTAAAACGGCATATTTAATTGCGTATTTGGAAGCTCCAAAATCCACATTTGGAAGGGGCTAATAAGCGAATTACCAGATATGAAAGAGTTTGTTGAGTTTGGCTTCCGATGGGAGCGAACACCGAGCGAACACCAGCAACAAACACCATCTGCTTGCCGTCAGCAAGCATTCAATGATTTCAGAGTTTCCCTTATCTTTCATCTATGCTGTTCAGACAAAGCTATATTGCCGCAATTCCTCGCTTCTCCCCTCTTTTGGATGCGGGACAGAGCTCAATAGGGACGTGTGCCATTTACGCACTGTCTGCGCAGAGCGGACTTGCTTGCCTCGTCTCTTGCTTCCTTGGAAACAAGCGAACAAACAGACAAACAGGCAAAAAGACATTTCCAGGGCCATCCAGGAGAGACGATGGTATGGAATTGCGAGGAAGGGATAAATAAGGTTACCATTGTCCATGGTCCACACATGCATTTTTCTACAGACAATTAGATACCAATGCAGCACATATAGTGCGACTAGCGAGGAAAAGAAGAAGCAATCTCCTAATGTCCTGTTAATATATGCAATCCACATGCAATAAATAAAAGCATCCCGGGCAAGACATGCTTCAGGATAAGCCACACACACAAGCTGTTCTCGCCTTCTTAACAATTACAACCCAAAAATCCCAGATCGTTTGCACTCTTCTCTGCTGCAGCCTCTCACTCCATTCCAACATTTCCACACCAAAACGAGGCCATAGTACGACCCGAGCCGCTCACAGTTTCACTACTCCCATCCATTTGCTCACAGTAATTTATTTAGCGCCACCATTCCTAACAATAACCGGTATTCAGGCCGCCTGCTTGTTCAAAGAGCCAACATGCGTCGACTCTTGAATTGCTTTCTGCAAGAAAAAGAGGGCTGTTTAGGGTATTGTGTATCCTGCCCACATCTGCAATGTCTGAAGCCCAATTACACAGGCACATTCCATGGCCCATTCTTCCTCCCAGCGCAGCCAACAACCGATACAAGATGTAACCACCGAGCAACAGGCAGCCTAAAACAAGCACCCGTCCACATCCTTGCATATGCTTCATGCATCAAAAGGCAGACACGTAGCGTAGCTTGGGACAAGCCACCGTTGGCGTCCCTCAACACCGTTGAAATATAAAAAAATACGAATGAAAGGCCAAGGAGAGTCTCGCGAGTGGTTTTGTTACACTAGTCGCTGTAGCGAGGATTCTGCCAGTCCTCAATGGTTGAGCTTTTGGTTCTCGTACATCTCTGCGATCTAGACATGCAAACACAAAAGAGAAAAGAAAACATCGCAGAGGTCTAATTAGCCGGGCCTGTGCTTTTCTCCACAAACAGATGCTTAGAAAAATAAACGAAATACCAAGTGCGCTTACCTGTGAGCTGGTTGTTGCCATCCCAGGCGTCTTGTCGTCTCTTACGCGGATAAACCGAGGAAATCTCAAAGATACGCCCTTTGTATCATCAATCTATAAGAATGTGTCTGGTAAAAAAAGAAACATCTCTAGTCAGTAAAAAGTATGCTGTTTGTTATCCACGCATAACAGCAGAAGCCGGAAAAAAGACCATGGTCACAGTTAAAAACAACTACTTACCTCACCAAATGCTGCTTGATAGATGGGAGAAAGCGAAAGATCGGCCGCCTTCACTTCCCAGACTTGAGTGGGCTCAAACCAAATATCCGGCCTTGTCTTCTCCGACACTGCATAGTATGGCTTCGAGTTCTCAATGATATTCTGGTCGAGCTGCGACTTGTGCGCCTCCAAATCGGCATCGCTGAATCCTGTGCCGATTTTGCATATCGCCTGGTATTCCTCACGGTCCGGATCGTAGCAGGCCAGCAAGTAGGCACCATACGCTCCAACGCGCTTTCCCTTGCCAAAGTACGCGCCGATGACCACCAGATCCAACGAATCGCCCAGTCCATCGACATAGTCCTTTTTGAGCTACATAGGGGTTATTTAGAAATAGCAGCACGGTATAGCAGTGGAGAACGAACAAAAATAGGTCAGTGGTTGTTGGCATACACACAAAACTCCTCGGTCTTTACATGCATGCATGCATGCGGTTTGCACCGAGTCGTCAAAATGCAACAGCTGGACATGCAAAAATAAGAAAAAGCGCAAGGTGGTCAGTTCTTCAAAGCCTGTTGTCAGCTTTTATTTGAAAAATGTCCTGCAAATCGACATCCCCCTGAGGCGGCTTGCATACTAGAGCTGGAAAGCGAGGGCCTCTTTATCCTGCTGTGCCTCTGCTTCTGCATTCGCTGCGCATGATTGGGTTTCCCTTTCGCCTTCCCCAAACCCGCACTTGCATTGTTGTGAATGCACGCGTATTTCTACCGAAACCAACAACGGGCCTTTTCTAGTGCTGTTTATTACCTTTAGCCAGTTCATCGAGCGCTTGGACGGCTCATAGGACGACGAGTCTCCATCAAGCGTCTTGATCATCAAGCCCTCGCAGTTCTCTATGACAGCAAATGAAAACAAAGGTAAACCAGGCTGGAGTAATATCAGTTCATGGTGGGGACGTCGTCTCATTGGCATTTCCAGATGCACCGACGATCCGTGCGAATTTCCGCAGAAGGATGCGAGGGACAGCGCAAGTGATGTCGCAGTCGCTTCCGCGCTTCAATCAGGTACGTCAGCACGAATCCTTGTCACCACCAGGTCGTGGGCGGGTACATTCACGCAGTTATTCGGTCCAGAGAACAAGAAGACCCATCACACAATGCAATTAAACAATACAAGTAGTATAAACGGAAGCCACGTGAATACGCGACAGCAGTAGCAACGGCAGTAGCAGCTACAAAAACATCATCAAACAAAGAATAAAGGAAAACAACGAGAACGAAAATTTGGAATAAAGGCAGTAACAGAAGCTAACCACCACTCAGAAATGAGCAGCTGTTTCTGCGACTGATAGGGATCAATCTCTGACGCCAACGTTTCTCGCCTGGTTGCTTCATCCAACATACGCGAACAAAGAAGCAACGACGCAATTATAGCATCATTATCGCGCGAAATATCAGCCAAATAAAAGGAAAAAAATGCAAGCCTGGACTCAACAATGCCTGCCTACCTTTAATGCTTAACTCGAGGAACTCCTGGATATCCTCAACGTTCACAAGATCCTTTGACACGGCATACTGGAACTTGTTTTCGACAGGCGTAAAGTTGGCGTGGAGCAGCTCGCGTCTCTTTCTGAACGGCATTCTGATAAGAGGCTAAAGCATCAGTATCAGTATCAGCATCAGCAGCAGCAGAATAGATAAATATTAACATTGCAAAAAAAAAAAAGACCCGTTGACATTTAGCATAAACAATTCGAGCTGCATTATCTTTTGCTGGTAAATCGAAATGCATATTTCTCTACCTAATTCTGGAGAGCACATATGGCCGTGTCCGCAGCAAGAAAAAAGTGCATATTTCTCTGCATCTCATAGGTCATAAGTCATGGACTATCTGAACATCCCCAAAAGCCATTGCGTCCCTTATGAAACAGAGCAGCAAGCAAAAGGAAAGCCAGCACCGCCAAAATGCACTAGCGCATATTTTGGGGGCGGGGAAAGTAAAAAAAAAACCTCAAGAAGCGCTTTGTTTGCTGCAACAGCCATGGGAAAGCGCGGAATATGTACTTGCACATGCACAGCCCTTCTGCCCAGACAACCACCTTGCAGTTGCGATTTGAAATCAGCACGCATTGACAACATTTCATCCAAAGGCTGCCATTTCACGCTACTTACCTCGCCGTTCAAGTACAGAATGTCAAACACAAAGCAGCACACGCCAACCGTAATCTCCGACTCGTGGTCCACCTTCTTCTTGCGCGAGCTCAGCGTCTGAAACGAGCGAATTTTGCCGCTCGCAATGTCCCATGCAACCGCCTCACAGTCGAGGATAAACGACGTGACGCCATCGTTGGCAAACTAAATATTGAGCAGAAAGCATTTAATAAACATTATGATGCTTGTCATCACCAGTTCAGATCGGCGCAAATGCTAATATAATGCAAGCCCGGCTGCATATTGCAACAAGACTCCACCACAGATACCACATAAAATTGATGAAAGATCGTCCCATTTTCTGCCAATTATCATTGTGGCGGGGATTGTATACATGAATAAATATGCCCATGCGGCCCACATGCCCGTCCCAGTCTTCATCCACTGACGAATCGGAACCAAACATGCGTTTGATGGACCCGCAAAGGACATGCAAGCGCTGCATTCCAGCCATAAAAGCAAGGCAAAAGGCATGCGTCGTAGAACATACGCTCATTCAAGAGGCCCCAGAATATCGCATGTTCCTTTTCAAAAAAAACCACACTTACCTCTTTCACCGCATTTGCAATGTCGGGATACTTGCCCGTGTTGTTCTCTGCATTGCGACTGAATATCACGCATTTCTTGGTGCCATCAGCCTCTTGCACATAGTGGATCTGGCTTCGCTCCCCATCATACTTGAGCTCGCATGTAAACGGCTTGTCTTCAAACCGGCGCAAAATGTCGTCAGCTGCCTTCTCAATCTTTGCAAGCATGGGCTTCACCGGAAGAGTTGGAGTGAGCATGCAGTGGTTCTTGACATCGCTGATTCCATATTTGTATATCGACTCAATAATGTTATCATAAATGGGGAATTCGCTCATCACCTGCTTCAGACCATCCGTAGCCTTCTGGAAATCCTCCGCAGCAATCTCCTCATCCTCGCCCCTTTCATAAACAAGTGCTGCCTGCGCAAGCGCGGTCTGGATTGTGCTTTCAGCAAGACCAATCCGAAGCCGACCCTCCAGCGATCTTATCAGATACTTTGACTCAATGTCGCTGCACGAAGCCAGAAGCCCGGTGATCATGCTCACCTTCTTCTGAATTGAGCTCGATCCACTGGTCATTGCAATCTCTTTAAACGTGGTAAACACTTTGGAGATTGACAGCGGCTTTGGCTTAAACATCGTCCGTTGGCTAGACTTTCCACGCTGCGCAACAACACCAAGATCGCCGAGCTCGTGGTGGTCCTGCTTTACCCTTGCAGCCTGTCGACCCGTAGCAGAGGCAATCGATTTGATAAGCACCGATTCGCCAATCCCCAGCTCAATCCCTTCATAATCCGGCGCTATTTTGTTAATGCACAGCATCACAGCATGCGTAAGCTGGTGTTTGCCTATGTGCATCACCTGAAGAAGGAATTCACGCGCATATGCAGTGATCTCCAGCCTCTTTGTCGTTGCCTCAATCAGCTCAAATACTTTGCAAAGGGCCAAAAACGGTACCTGCTTTCCTTCCTTTTCATCCAGCAATTCGATCGGCTCAAGCTGCTTTCTGGACATCGACTGAGTGTCCTTGGCACTGGCCTTTTTTGCCCTTTTGGTTGGGGGTTTCTGAGCCTTACTTGCCTCCTTTGCCTCTTCCTTGACAGAAGCAGCGTCATCCTCATGTTCATTCTCATCCAGGTCGCTAAGAGTGGTAGCGCTTTCATCCTCGTTGTCATTCAGCCCAGCGGATTCGTCGTCCGAAGACACAATTCGGCGCTTGCGACTGGCAGTAATTCCTGCAGAGTTCGTAGCCAAATCGTTTATGTCCATTTTAGATCCTTCATCGGCCACTGTTTCTTGCTCTCCAGACTCTGAATGGCGGTCTGTGTCATTTTCAGCCATTGGTTCGCTTTCTTGTTCCTTCTTGCCTTTCGAATCAGAGTCACTCTCTTCGTTTGAGACACCTGCTTTGTCATCGTCAGCCCTAGTGCTGTATTTACTTTTAACCATACCGCCATTAAAGAAAGAAGCCAATGACTTTTGTTTCATTTTGCGAGAAGCTGCAACCCAGGGAAATTCTGCCGAGCTGTAGGAAACAAAAATACGAGAGTAATTTAAAGCTGATGCGTTTTGCTTGGCCCCAAATGTCCAATTGGTATATCTAAGACTATGTAAATAGCAATAAGGATTAGTAAGACTGTTATTGACTCTGACAACGCGTGCTGCTCGATAACCGCTCATTAATAGACGCCTCGTCAGCTATTTATCGTGATAAAATTCAGAACAGCAAAATAACACTCTGTTGAATTTGAATAAAATAAAGCAAACAAATTACAAACTGCGGCAAAATAGGTGTCGAAAAGTTGAGAGAAGAGGTGAGAAACCGTCTTGAAAATATTAAAAACTTTTGTTTGCTGCGCGTTTTTGCTGAACAAAAGCAAATGACGCGAAACGCTCAAATAGAAAATATATAATCACGTGGATAATATGTAATAATTGGCAGATCAGTCTGCGGATGGATTATTATTATTAACGAGGTACACCACTTTTTTTTTTAACTATTTTAGAACAGCTAGCTGTAAAAACAATAGAGCCGCTTAATTTACTTTCTAGATCTTGTAACTTTGCGACCTTTAAACAATATGCTGCCGCCTCAGAAATGCTGCTTTATTTGCGAGAAACCAGGAGCAAAGTACAGCTGTCCAAAGTGTGGCATATCGTACTGCTCGCTTGGATGCTACCGAGACAAGGCAAGTAAAATCCTTTAAAAATGTATGTAGAGATCTCAGCAAACAAATGTGATTATGTATATTTTACTAACATTTTTCTATGTTTGAAAATAATGCCATATATTCTCCATTCCTCATATAGCGACACACGGGCTGCACAGAGTCATTCTACAAAGATCAGATCAAACAGGAACTCCAAGCACAAAAGGGAGACGAAGAAACAAAGAAAGAGATGCATCGCATCGTCCAGCGATACAAAGACCAGATTGATAACGACAACCTGGCAATTGGGAATCCCAATGTCTATGTTAGCGATGACGCCAAAAGTGACGAAGGCCGGGACGAGACTTCTATCTTGGAGAGGCTAGAGGGTATTGATTTGAATAGTAACGATGACGATATACTGACTAGTGCTATTTGGGACAGGCTTACAGAGGATGAGCAAAAAGACTTTATAAGGCTTGTTGAAAGCGAACAGATCAGCAATCTTATAACAGCGTGGCATCCGTGGTGGGACCCGCCTACTGAACCAAAGATCGTGGAGGTTGTTGAGGGCGGAACAGATAAAGAACCCAGCAGGACTCTGGATGATGTTCCCAAGATTATTACAGTAGATAAACCAGTCAGCATGCTTGCCAAAAAGGTACATCCAAGTGTACTGTTTCAAATAGTCCAAATCTGGTAAGTATTATCACAAACAGCAATACAAATGCTGGTCTGGGTTATGTCTCTGCGCTTACTGTTCTAATATAAATAATTTGCCCATCTTCTCTTTCTGTAGCCTTGCGTACGTCTATATGATGCGTCATCTAAACGGAGATCCACATGGCAAAAATGTTACTGCTGCTTTTGAGGACTTGTCTTTGGTATCGCCGGTCTTGACAAGCAAAACTGCAGATATCTATGAGAGTGCACATGAGGCGCTAGTAGTGTCATTTATTTTAGTCGATCAGAATATGTATAGTAAAACGAAGGTTTCGCTCTTAGAAGATCTGCTGAAGCTATATGGCAACCCAGCATATGTTGCCGCGGCGCTATCGGACACATATTCTATCATAAATGACGTTTTGACTTTAGATGAGCTAAAGGGCGCACGAAAAGCAAAATCAGCTGCTAAATACGCTGAAAAGCGGATCTACTTTTTGCTTTCGGTAGTGCAGCAGATGATAAGCGGCAAAGATTCCTGGAATTTCATGGCTGCCGATATTTCATTACTGTGTAGACGATTCGAAAGCGAAAGCGAGATATTAGGAAGCGCCGGAAACGGAAGAAAGGAAGGAAAATATGATATTGTTATATCCAAATAGCAAGCCGTTTGTAGTTTATATCCTGGGGTTTATATTAATAGTCGTCAATTGATGACATGGCAAGATTTGGAATGCGATACGAGCCTGAATATGTGCCAGTAATCTCAATGGATATAGCCATCCTTGGCAGCAATTCATTTTCATCTGCCGATGAGATGATGGTAGTCGTCTGATAATGAGATTGGATACGTCCCATGCTAGTGTGCTCTATTGACTGTTCAGCAGGCATCTGCAGCTCAAGAACCCAGCGCTTTGAGATTGGCCGTTGTAGCGTCTGTATTTTTACCAGCGCTCTAAATTGCCCATCTGATACTTCCAGTGGAATGATTTCAATGCGCGAGTTGATTCCACGTGTGGTATACACGGCTGCAGGCTTGGTTGTATCGGCAATTCTCTGTAGTGCATTTCTCATTGCCCGATTATTGCTTTGTCTTGCGATATTCAAAGTTGCACATCTATCCTTTGCACGCAATCCCTCCCAGTCGCATATTGCAATGTTGCCCCAGATGTAACAAGTGGTTCCGCTAAAACAACTGTAAACAGACCATATGCCATTAACACAGAGCGCATAGCCTGACTCACTGCATCCCTGGGTACCCTCTACACAGGGCGCTCCATCTACTGGGCAGTTTGATATGGCTGTGTCTGCCACCGAAGGCGTTGATGTGGGTGAAACTGGTGTGAGTAATTGCATACTGCTTGATGTAGACTCCGAGCCATTTGCCCTTCTTGTTTCAATGCCGCTGTTTACTGATGAATCCGGATGTAATGACTCCAATGGCATTGTAATAGTTACAAACTCGGTTGTATATAAAGTGTGTAATGAGGTTACGGTGACGGTTGACAAGTGGGCAGATGTAAATGTTGATACAGAGGTGATTGTTGTTGTTCGGGTCACTGTTCTGGCAGTAGGTGTCTCAGTATTTTCCTGATAACCGCTAGAGCTGGAAGACATGTCTGAGCTGGTTGAATTTGGACTGGTGTATGGATACGTTGAACTAGCTGTCTCAATGCTAGTAGGAATTTCGTATGGCGGTTTGCCTGTACACAAACTACTTTTATCTAGCATTGAACGAATCGAGGAGGCCAGGCCGCTGGTTCGAGCTTGGCTGACATCCCATGTCATGATTCCACCAAGACTGGTGTATTTTGCACGCACGTCATTATAAATGTTTGACAAGGTTGAACCATCGACATATCCGGACGATGCAGCAGACGGCGATCCTGGTGCACCAATAAATATCTTTACGTTTTTGTTTACAGATCTGGTCTTGGCCCAATTGTCCCAATCGCCGTAGTTAAACCAGGTAGGATATGCATTCAGACCACAGTAGTTGTTGTAGAACTGAACATAGACCATGTCAAACCAGGCATTGTTTAGTGTAGAACCTAGATATGCGTCTGGGAATGGGCATTGTGGCGCGCTTGCAATGTAATAATTTCTGCCTGGATCTGACGCGTAATGAGAGCGGAGTCGGCTGATAAATGCGGTATAGCCATTGTTAGATCCACCTTCAATGTCGAGATCAATACCGTCAAGTACAGCATCATCAAACGGACGCTGGGTTGCTGTACCCTTAAAAAACATGTTCCAAACGGTATCAGCAAAAGATGATGCGTCGGCGTCGTCCAAAAAGCCATATGCGCCTGAAGCACCACCCATGCTTATTACCACAACTTTGCCCTGCGACTGGCAATACTTGATATCTTTTGCAATATTGGGACAGTGAAGAAGAGAACTGCCATCAAAGGTGGTCTCGCAAGCATTTGCAAAGTTGAGCAAGATGTTTGGGAAACCATTCATAAATGCTAGGACAATGACATCTTCTGTTGCGTCCTTGCAGTATTCTCCAAGCTGTTTTTGATTGCGAGCCGAGTTTTGACCATAGTAAGAAACGTAGTTTGAGTTGCAGTTAATATTGAACTGTTTTGCACATATTTGTAGTGCAAGAAAAGCGTGCAATACTAGTAATGAAACTTTTAGTCCACTAAACATTTGAAGGATTCAAAGTCTACTTTTGTTTTGCAGACAAATAAATTAGTGCTCAATAATAAATTAAGATAAGTTATATAGATAAATTAAAACACTAAGAAAAGTTGCAATACAAAACAGTTGTGTATTTTCTAGGCAGAAATATTACTATTTGTATGCTTGACTTTATTAGCACTGACATAATGGTATAACAATAAAATATATACAACTTGCGACAACATAGCTATTATATTGTTGAACTCGAACTTGTTTTGCTTACATTATAATGTGTGGCTGCTTATTTGGAATGGCAAGTGCCATCTCGTTGATTATGCTATTATAAGGGCTGTCAATGTGAGCCATACGTAGATTTAGAACCAAGTGGCCAAACTACTGCTTTTTGCGCACAAGCTTTTTTTCTGTAAGCACTCATTGCTGTATGGTGTCTAGCACATGTGCTGTTCAATGCGACAAAGGTTTAGCCATGCACGAAAATACGTTGTGTATTCTGTACAATTGATAAACTGAAGGTTAGTTGTAAAAGCAATGTTACGTATATACTATGTTAATGCAGTCTAATGACTTAGAGCAAACTCTATGAAAAAGAAACAAATATATTTGCACAAGGTTCATGTTGACTAGGAATAGCTAGCATTTAGCCTCTAATCCTTTCGACAGCTATTGTATTGGTGTACGTGCTGCGCATACACACCAAGTTGGGCTGCAGAGTCAAGGACAAAGTTTGGATTGCGCACCAGTATACGCCCAAGGAAGACAAGGTCTGCCTTTTCTTCCTCAAGGATATCGTTTGCTTGCTCAGCCTCGGTTATAAGACCAACAGCGCCCGAAAGTATTCTAGGGACATTCTTCTTGATGGCCGTTGCAAATGGAATTTGGTATCCTGGAGACAGAGGAATCTGTTGCTTTGGACTACTGCCGCTGGTTGAGCAGTCGATCAGATCAACACCTTCCTTGGTTAAAAGCTTGGCAAGCTCAATGCTGTCCTCCTCGGTATTTGTTGGAGACTGGCGATAGAAATACATGAAGCAAGTACCCATGAGAAATATGAAATTCAATGACATCAAATCCAGCCTTATCCGCGCTCACTGCAACATCAGCAAACAACTCAATAATAGTTATTATTGCTTTAATATTGCAGAATTATTTCGCTTGTCCAATTACGAAAATGAAAAAACCAACTGGGCTAGCATATCAATATCTTTAAAATATTTATATGGGATGTTAAGGAATATGTGAATATTTTATATTTTTGCTTATAAAAGTAACAATCGTCATGTGCGGATTTTATATGTAGATACAATAGACATAGGGATGTTCAAAAGTGGAAATCCAGTGAACGACATTCGTTTTTGTATCTTTGTAAAAAAAACCCAACATTCTATCTCTACATGAATTGTGCGTAATTATTGTGTTTAATAGAGAGTAATCTGTGTCTTGTTGCGACCCTTTTCATACTGATGTGGATACTGTGGATACACGCCAAGTTGAGCTGCAGCATCAAGAACAAAGTTTGGATTGCGTAGCATGACACGCCCAAGGTAGATGAGGTCGGCTTTGCCTTCCTCTAGAATATCGTTTGCTTGCTTTGCCTCAGTTATGTAACCAACAGCAGCCGTAAGTACTTCGGGAACACTCTTCTTGATAGCCGCTGCAAATGGAACTTGGAACCCAGGAACCAGCGGTGGAATAATCTGCTTGGGACTAAGACCATTTGCTGAGCAGTCAATCAGGTCAACTTCCTCCTTGGCCAGCAGCTTGGCAAGCTCAATGCTGTCCTCTTCGGTCCATCCGCCGGTCGGATCCTCGTCACTCGGCTCAACCCAATCCGTGACCGAAATACGCACAAAGAGCGGCTTCTCTTGGGACCACACCTTGCGGATTCGGCGCACAGTCTCGACAAGCATACGCGCACGATTCTGAAGGGAGCCACCGTACTCGTCGGTGCGCTTGTTCGAGATTGGTGACAAAAACTGATGGAACAGGTACCCGTGGGCAGCGTGGAGTTCAATAACATCGAACCCAGCCTTTTCTGCACGCACTACCGAATCAGCAAACGACTGCTGAATGTGGTGAATCTCCTCGATGGTCAGCTCCTTTGGATGCCACCAGTCATCAGCATATGGCACAGCTGAAGGACCGACTACCTTATCGGGCCATCCGCCTTTCTCAGCATCAACCAGGATACCTTCCTTTCTTCTAAGCCACATGGTTGCAGTGCTTGACTTGCGTCCGCCGTGCGTTAGCTGGATTCCAATTGCCGCGTTGTGTGCATGCGCCAGGTTTACGATCTCAGAAAGCTTCTCGATCTGCTCGTCCTTCCAGAGGCCCAGACAGGTGGGTGTAGCGCGGCCTTCGGGAAGAACACCGGTGTCCTCCATGATAATCATGCCAACACCGCGTATGGCATACTGGCCAATGTGGGCTAAATGGAAATTGGTAGCAAACCCATCCGTTGCCGAGTACATGCACATGGGACTGAGAACCATGTGATTCTTTAGAGTCAGGCCACGGATGGTCTTTGGCTGGAACAGCATGGGAAGAGGGTCGGGGTTTTTAGTAATGGTCGTGTAGCCCTGGCTAATCTCTGAGGCGGTTGGCTCAACCGCAGAGCCTGGACCATTGCCTTCCTGATTCTGGAAGAAGTTGTTTGTATCAGCAACGGTCATGGCGGAGTTGATATTATCGGGGTTTTTCTACTACAAAGATATTTAGAAGCAGATAATTTTGTGTCTGCTGTTAAACGGAAAATAGCCAAGCTAGCCGAGGAAAATAAGCCGAGTTTCCTCTATAAACAGGAATTCTCCTAGTCAGAAGGATAGAGTACCACCTTATATACGTTCTAGTGATATATCGAAATTTGTAATGACATATCAAATGCTTAGTCATAATATATGGAATGCTTAATAATCATGCACTAATTCACAGGACAGTGGCTTTCATACAAAGAAGACTGCCTATTTCCGTGGTTGTGTTAGTAATAAGATGTAATCGTGGGCTTAAATGATGGTGGCATGGTTATGATTGGTTACTAATCCAAGGTGTTTTGGTATGCAGAGCCAAGTACTAGCAGAACAATCCATACACACAGGGAGTTTCTATTGGCAGGATGCTCCGACGCTAGCTGTCTATCTAGATTCAAAAGAAAAATTTTGCTTGTTACAAAAAAAAAATGGAGACAAAGCACCACATTATTTGGAAAAAGTACACCACTTCTTTACATTGATCTACATGTATTATTGAGTGGATATTTGCGCATATCTCTTTCTGCCAGAACTAGAGCGTATACCGATTTTAAGATAAGAGATTGAGAGTTCATATTTTTTCTGAGCTGCTGTGATTTTGCCAGATAGTGTATTTTGGCATAATCTTCACTGCATATTGCCACTAGTGTAACAAAATTATAAACACAGACATTTAGGTAATTGAGGCCAAGCGTACAAAATAATCAGATTAACAGCATACTAATTTTAGACGTATCCGCACTTTATTCATTTTTCTTATCGATGCATCTGTATGTTAGTAAAATATACGCAATGTGTTGAATCAAAGCTAGATATGTGCCATACCCAGAATTTATTTCCTGGAAATGTCATTGCAAACGGGTATAAAAGACAAGGTAACTCCATACGAAAAATATAGTTTTCAGTATCAGCAGTCAGCCAACTGCCTTTTTTTTCTTCTTCTTCAGCAGCTCCCTTATTCCTTCTTTCCGTTAACAAAAAACATTATACCGACAACAACAAAAAGGGTTACTTGACCTGTATCTGTAAACGTCCCTCCCTCAAAATCACCATTTACCAAAAGTACAACTCGCATAACATTCTGCATATTTCATTTCAATATAAAAATATAAAGGATGAAGTTCTTTACCACTTGTGTTGTTGCTAGCATTGCAGTCGTTGGTGTGTGCGCTGGCCAGGGCTACGACGAAACCAGCGTGGTCATTGGCACCAGCACCGGGGGAAGCGGAGATGTTGGCACGTACTCTGGGATGATGGTGACCAGCACACAGACGGGGGTCAGCATGTACCAGCAGCCATCACCAGGGTCCGCCGCGGCACCGGTGGGTGTGGCCATCAGCGTTCCGCCAGTGGAGACAATCAGCATCAGCGGCGGCCATGGCGGCGGCCGCATGTACGCCATGGTGCAGTCGCTGCTCCAGCGTCTTGCGTCGTTCTTTGACTTGACCAACATCTCAAGCACTTCGGCCGATACTCCCGTGGGCGTGGAAATCATCTATAACCCGATGGCACGCAGATTCAGCCATATGACCACCACCGTTATACAGTCGGGCAACGGGTACTATGTTCCTGCCTGTGCTGCGGAGGATGTTGCAAGAGGTGCCGTGAACCCGCAGGATTGCACATATGGCATGGTTCTTGGGTCTGTGCCGATGAATGCAGCGCAGACAAACATGCATGTCCTCCATACACTGTTTGCTATCATCAGGAGACTGGCTCGTCCTAGATTCATGTTTGGAGGATTGAACAGGATGAACTCATTCCAGTAAACATCAAAAAGGACGAGGACGAGAGACAAAGCTTTTCCTTTATTTCGGGTCCACTCTTTTTTATTTCTGCGAAGGAAGAAACCACCAGTTTTAGTATGACTCTATACTAGACTTTCTCTGATTTTTCCAAATACAGAAAGAATAGCAATAAAAGGGGGGAAAGGAATCTTAAAACTCACTAACCGCTGCTTTTAGTGCAGAGTTTTGAAATACGTGTCCAAGAGGCTATCCACAAGCGTGGCCTGGTTAGGGGAGAACTGAGCATGGGCCAGACGACGCAGCTCGGATCTGAATGCACTGTCGCTCTTTGTCAGCTGCGTCCTAGTGGCCTGGGTCAGCGTGCTCTGGTCCTCGGCATCGCTGGACGCATCCGAAGTGTCGTCAGGCGTGTCGCGCAGTCCAGCAATAGATTTCTTCATAACAGCATCTCTGTCGGCAGGCTCGGACCTGCCCAGCGCGGTAAGCAGCGGGTTGGAGACCTCATCGCCAAGGGAATTGGAATTAGCGCGCATCAATCCATCGTCGTCTCCAGCGGTACCAGCCAACGGCGGCGTGGCACTCCCGGCAGCCTTCGAAATAATCTGAATAACAGAGTCGCCACGCACATTGTAGTCGCCAATAAGCTTGGTGTCAACCAGCCCCTTCCCAGCCAGAACCAGTCGCATCGAATCCACAGGAATGCTGGATATCTTGGAGAGATGGCGCTTGACCTGACTCACCGTGCGGACGGACGACACGTGCACCGTGTACTTGCGCACAGGCGTGCCAAGCGTCCTAAAGTTCAGCGTAAAGTAGTCCTGCTGCTCCCCGTCTTCCTCCTTATCCCCTCCTGCGATTGCGCGGATTTGGATGTCGGGCATCTTAAGGTCGTGGCTCCGAAGCGCCGGATACTTTGCTGCCGCGGGTACTTTGCTGTCGGCAGAGAGGGCGCGGACGCTGGCTGTCAGCTTGCTCAGCTCAGCCAGCGTTGAATTGAAGAACAGGGCATCGGTCATGTTTGGTTATTTCAGAAAAGTAGGAGGGGATTTGAATAGCAATAATCAGCTAAATTAAAGAAAAGAAAAGAAACAAAAGAGCAGATGAGGTGTGGGAAATGCGGGGTTTTTCAGAGCTCAATAAGCTAGCGTTTATTTATGTTTGATCGGCATTGAACCAGAAATGCATGAAAAAGAGTTACGAACTGCAGCTCACCCATCCTAGAAGTTGCGGCACAGGACAAGCGCAAGCAGCGCCATGCGGACGAACATACCGTACTGCATCTGGCGGAAGTAGACGGCACGCTGGTCGGTGTCGACCTCTGGAGCGATCTCGGAGACCCTGGGCAGCGGGTGCATGACAACCATGTTGCGCTTGCACTTGCGCATGACGCTGTTGTCAACGACATAGGCGGCGCGCGCAGCCTCGTACTCGGCGGCGTCGTCAAAGCGCTCGCGCTGGACGCGGGTGACGTAGAGAACGTCGGCGGCAGCGAGGATGGCGTCGGACAGCTGCTCGTGCTCAATCTGCACCACGTAGGGAGCGCGCAGAGCCACGTCGCGCTTGACGGACTCGGGCATCCGCAGCGCCGGCGGCGACACATAGTGCATGGTGACATTCTTGTACTGCGCAAGCACACGCGCAAGCGAGTGCACGGTGCGGCCGTTCTTCAGGTCGCCCACAAGCACCACGGTCAGCCCGTTGACGGTACCCAGCTCCTCGCGGATAGTGAACACATCAAGCATCGCCTGCGTCGGGTGCTCTCCAACGCCGTCGCCAGCATTGACCACCGGCACGTTTGCAAAGCGCGCGGCGCCCTGCACGGAGCCCGGCTGTGGGTGGCGCAGACTGATGACGTCGGCGTACGATCCGAAAGTGCGCACCGTGTCCTCCAGCGTCTCGCCCTTGGCCACCGACGATGTTTCGCTGCTGGCCGTAAACACCCGTCCGCCCAAGCGCAGCATGGCCGCCTGGAACGATGATGCCGTGCGCGACGACGGCTCGTAGAACACCGATGCCATCACACGTCCCGCGAGCACTGGCACGCCGCCGTGGCGCTGCACCGCCGTGCGCATCTCCTGCGCCACCGCAAACAGCAGATGCAGGTCCTCGCGCGAGAACTGCCGCACGCTCAGAACGTGCTTCATGTAGAACGGGTTCTCGCCGCCGTAGCGTGCCACCACGTCAGCCAGCCGCGACACAGCCAGCGGCCGCTCTATCTCGCCAGCCGCAGCCAATGTTGCTGCAGAGCCGCCGTCGTTCTTTGCGGAAGACGCAGACAGAGACGACGTGGCAGCCTCAGTCGCGCCCAGCGCCGCCTCCAGCGGGGCCGAGGCAACTGCGCCAGCCTCATCGACGGCTGCTGCGTCAATAGCCGACTTGGACGCTGCCGAGCCCCGCTTGCGCTCAGCCGCAGGCCCGCCAAGCTGCGCAAACGGCTGTGCGCTGACGGGGCCCGAGCTCACAGCACGCAGCACGTGGCCCAGATTGCGACCACTGGCGGCCTGTGCATCACCTTCCGGCAATACGTTGCCATCCAGAACCACGGTCTTTCCGCGGACCACCACGCGATGCACCACACAGCGTGCGGGCGCATCCAGCAGTGATGGGAACCACTTGGCATCGACACTGGCCGGCGGCACATGTGCAAGCCGGTCCTGGTGAATCTCCACGTATGTGTCGGGCTGCTCGGGCAGTCCAAAGATCCGGCGCGGCGCCGTGCACAGACGCTCAATAATGTCGGCCGACGTCAGACGCCCACCATCGCTTGCGGCCTCAGAGTACAGAAGCGGA
The DNA here is from genome assembly GCA_027578915.1 of Coemansia sp. RSA 1200. Classification (NCBI taxonomy): domain Eukaryota; kingdom Fungi; phylum Kickxellomycota; class Kickxellomycetes; order Kickxellales; family Kickxellaceae; genus Coemansia; species Coemansia sp. RSA 1200. The sequence continues at coordinate 47,820 of JANBTT010000054.1, read as the reverse complement.
AGCGCAATCTGGTACCCGAGTGACGCGCATTCGTTGTCGTCGGCAACACCCAGTGCCTTGGCTACCTGTGTCGGCACTGCGCCGATGGTGAAGCAGTCAATGGCCGACAGCCGTGCCCACAGCGCTGCCGAATCCGCAATCGGTTGCTGCTGGTCCTCGGTAGATGCCAGACGGTCGGCAACCAGCGCAAACACAGACACATCGCACGTGACACGCATGCGCGAGCGACTCAGCTCAATCAGGTCGAGGTCGGCGGCTGAGCGCACATCGGTGACATGGATCTGGCGACCAAGCAGTGCTGCCAGCAGCAGTGTTGACGCCAGGTCGGTGCCGCCAGCGTCTGTGACAATGGGCGACGCCGCCGGCCATGCCTTGAGCAGCTCGGCCACCGCGGCGTATCCACCGGCAGCACGCCCAGACCGGAGCGAGAGGAACAGAATCGGCGCGTCGGCAGAGTCTGGCGCAGTCGCGCCGCTGGAGCCGTCTGCAACAGCCTGCACCACGTAGTCGGCATGGGCATGCGTGCGAGCGGCGGTTTTAAGCGAGGAAACAGGTTGGCTGGGTGCGCGCATGGCCAGCGCAGTGAATCCACCGCTGAGGGCGGCGCGTGTGGCATTGGCAACAGCAGGCGGCGGAACAAGCGCGGCAAGGTCAATAAGCCCCGGCAGCGTTGCGGTGCGATGCGACGTGATGTAGTCGACGCCGTCAATCTCCCATTTGTCGTAGGCAAAGCGCGCCAGCGCCTCGATGAACATCTTGGCGCACTTGACGTTGGTGATAAGTGGTACCGAAAAATCGATGGCCATGCGGCGACTGCGGTACCCGTTGCTGACGTAGCTGGCCGGACGACGGAAGCTGTTCTTCGACGGCAGGTTGATATACAGATCAATCTTGTTGGTTGACAGATACTCCTGCAGACTGTAGCCCTCGCGCGCCTTGTCGGCCTCCAGTGCCGTCACGTCAATGCCGTGCTCCTGCACAAAATCGGCGGTACCAGGCGTGGCAAACAGCCGGAAGCCGGCCTCGTACAGACGCCGCACCGACGCCAGCATCTCGACCTTCTCCTTGTACGACCCAATCGAGATTAATATGTTCTTGCGCGGCAGCTGGAAGCCGGTAGCCAACATAGCCTTGAGATACGCGTCGTACTTGTCACGCCCAAATGCTGCCACCTCGCCAGTCGATGCCATCTCGACACCCAGGATTGGATCGGCACCCTGCAGCCGCGAGAAGCTGAACTGCGGCACCTTGACGCCAACAAAGCCCAGATGCTGTCCGCGGTTCGGGTACGGCGTCACTGGCAGGCCCAGCATTGCGCGCGTCGCCATCTCAATCAGATCAACGCCTGCAACCTTCGACACGAACGGGAACGACCGCGCCGCACGCACATTGCACTCGATGACCTTGATCTCGTTGTTCTTGGCCATGAACTGGATGTTGAACGGACCCGTGACACGCAGCGCCTGGCCGATGGCCGCCGTCGCGTCGCCGATCTTGCGTACCGTCACTGGATCCAGATCCTGCGGCGGCTGCACCAGCGTTGCGTCACCCGAGTGCACACCGGCGTTCTCCACGTGCTCCGACACGCAGTGCATCACCAGCTTGCCATCGACTGCAACCGCATCCACGTCAATCTCCTTGGCTTCCTCAATGAACTTTGTGATCACAACCGGGTGGTCGCGCGACACCGTGGCCGCCTGCCGCAGATATGCGCGCAGATCTCCAGGCGTCCAAACGACGTTCATTGCAGCGCCAGACAGAACGTACGACGGCCGCACAAGCACCGGATACCCGACCTCTGCGCAGAACTCCTCGGCATCGTCGTATTGCGCCAGCTCACGCCACTGCGGCTGGTCCACGCCAATCTGGTCCAACATGCGCGAGAACTTGTATCTGTTTTCGGCGCCGTCGATATTCTCGGGGCTAGTACCAAAGATCCGCACCTTGTTGCGGTGCAGGGCAAGCGCAATGTTGTTGGGTGCCTGTCCGCCCATACTGATGATGACTCCCGCCGACGTCTCAACCTCGTAGATGTCCATGATGCGCTCCAGAGTAATGTTCGAGAAATACAGCCGGTCCGCCTCGTCGTAGTCCGTTGACACGGTCTCAGGGTTGTAGTTGACCATGATGGTCTTGAAGTTGTTGGCCCGCAGCGTGCGAATCGCACGCACTGCGCACCAGTCAAACTCAACCGACGACCCGATGCGGTACACGCCCGATCCAAGTACCATTACTCCGCTGTCGACAAAGGACACGTCGTGCTCCGATGCGTTGTATGTCAGATACAGATAGTTGGTGAACGCCGGGAACTCGGCCGCAACCGTGTCAATCTGCTTGACGAACGGTGCAATACCGTACGCGCTGCGCGTGTTGCGCACCTGCATCTCGTTGCGCTTGGTCAAGTGCGCAATGCCACCGTCTGAGAAACCCTGCTGCTTGGCCATGCGCAGCAGTCCACGCGGAATCGTCTGGTCAGCTGCATATGCGCCAAGACGCCGCTCGGTCTCCACCAGTCCGCGCAGCTTGCACAGGAACCACTTGTCAATCGATGTTAGCGCGTGAATCTGGTCCACGGTGTACCCCATGTGCAAAGCGTTGGCAATTGCAAACACACGCAGATCTGTGGGCTTTGTCAGCTCCTCGGCGATCGCCTCGTCCGTCTCGGGCACGTAGTTGTTGCGGCCGAACCCGTCAAAGCTGGTGTCCACCGACCGGATCGCCTCCATCATCGTCTCCTCAAACGTGCGTCCAATAGCCATTACCTCGCCAACCGACTTCATCGCCGACGAAAGGTTCTTGCTGACACGGTCAAACTTCTTCAGATCCCAGCGCGGAATCTTCACCACGATGTAGTCCAGACTCGGCTCGAAGCACGCCGTGGTCTCCTTGGTCACGCTGTTGCGGATTTCGTTAAGCCGGATCTCAAGTCCGAGCTTGGCCGCCACAAACGCCAGCGGGTATCCGGTAGCCTTGGACGCCAGCGCTGAACTGCGACTCAACCGGGCGTTGACCTCGATGATGCAGTACTCGCGGCTATGCGGGTTCAGTGCGTACTGGATGTTGCACTCGCCAACCACGCCCAGGTGGCGGATGACGTTAACCGCTGTGGTGCGCAGCATCTGGTAATCCTCGTCGCTCAGCGTCTGGCTGGGCGCTACCACAATCGAATCACCCGTGTGGATGCCCAGCGGATCAAAGTTCTCCATATTGCACACGGTGATGCAGTTGTCAAAGCTGTCGCGCACCACCTCGTACTCAATCTCCTTCCATCCCTTCATACTGCGCTCGACGAGCACCTGTGGCGACGCTGCAAACGCCTTGCGGCACAGCGCAACCAGCTCGTCTTCGTTAGACGCAAACCCGGACCCGAGACCGCCAAGCGCGTAGGCTGCGCGGATGATCAGCGGGTACCCAATGTCGTTGGCTGCCGTTATTGCCTCCTCAATACTGTTGGCCGCATGCGACTTGGCGCACTTTTCGCCAATCTCAGCCATTGCTGACGCAAACAGCTCACGGTCCTCGGTGAGCATAATGGTTTCGATTGGGGTACCGAGAACCTGGACGCCAAGTCCCTCGAACTCGTCCTTCATTTTGACACCGATGTTCAGGGCAGTCTGGCCGCCAAAGGTGCAGTAGATACCGTCGGGTTGCTCGTGCTTGATGACCTTGCGCACGCAGTCGGCGGTCACTGGAAGGAAGTAGCACTTGTCAGCCAGGCCCTTGGATGTCTGGATCGTCGCGATGTTCGGGTTGATGAGGATCGTGTAGATTCCTTCTTCCTTCAGCGCCTTGATCGCCTGCGACCCAGAGTAATCAAACTCGCCGGCCTGTCCAATGCTCAGCCCTCCCGACCCAAGCACAAGCACCTTGCGGATACGCCGTCCGTTGACAATACGACCCGTCTTGTCCAGACTGTCAGAGTCGAGATCGCGCTCCCACTGCTCAAGCTGCTGCCGACGTGCCTGTGCGGCCTCGGTTCCAGGGAACTCGACTGGGCCTTGCACACCGGACTCGAGACAGCGCGTGACGGTGCTCAGGAAGATGTCAAACAGAACCTCGGTGTCCCGGGGTCCTGGGTTGGACTCCGGGTGGAACTGTACCGAAAAGTACGGCTTGTCGGTGTGGTAGATACCCTCGTTGGAACCGTCGTTGGCATTGACAAACAGTTCCTTGACATTGGGCGGGAGCGTCTCGGCCTTGACCGCGTAGCCGTGGTTCTGCGACGTAATGTAGCACCTGCTGGTCAGTAGGTCAGTGCACGGGATGTTCTGTCCGCGGTTACCGTATTTCATCTTCTCGGTCTGTGCACCACTTGCAAGGGCAAGCACCTGGTGTCCTAGACAGATACCAAAGATCGGGTATTTTTGGAGAGCAAGCGCCTTTTGGACCCGCTCAATGGTGATTGTGAGTGTCGTGGGGTCGCCTGGTCCGTTAGACAAGAACAGTCCATCGATGTTGGTCTCGCCTAGGAAATCATAGTCCCACGGAACCACCAGAACCTCCACGCCGCGCTTGACAAAGCAGCGGATCTGGTTGTACTTCATGCCAATGTCCACCGCCACTATGCGCACAGTCTTTCCGTCCGGCCGCCTGAGCAGCGGCGTCTCATCAGTAGTCGGTGGCAAGTAGAGTCTGGGCTCCTTGCACGATACCTCGGCAACCAGGTTGGTGGCGTTGGGGTCCACCCACGCAACGTCCTGGTAGTCCGACAGCACCGCAGACGCCTCGTCGCCGGCACCCGATCCGCCGTTACCGGGAGAACCGCTACCACCGACCACGCTGGTCGGGAGCAGGATCTTGCCAAGCATGACACCTTCCTCGCGGATACGCTTTGTAATAGCACGCGTGTCAACGCCGTAGATAGCCGGAACGCCCTCGCGCCTGAGCCAGTCGCCCAGACTTGTTTCGGCTAGATGGTGCGAAAACTCGGCTGACGCCTGTCCGACAACGAGGCCAGCAATGTGGATCTGGTTGGACTCGAAGTACGCGGGGAGGTCCTTGAGGATCGGGTCGATTACGTCGTGGCTTGGCACGCCGTAGTTTCCGATCAGCGGATATGTGAGCACGAGGATCTGCCCACGGTACGAGGGATCTGTGAGCGACTCGGGATACCCAACCATACCTAACTCCAAAAGCCATGCGTTGATTAGATCGAGATTAGCAGGTAGAGATCAGACAAACAATCGGTCAGCTTAGCTCACTGATTGATAGAGTGATTTATTGTGCACACTGAATGCCAAGGATCGATCCATTCTTCTGTTTATCCCTGTTGGAAGAGTGTGGAAGGACAAACAAAGAGCACAACCAATGCTGCTGCAAGATAAGAAGAACAATAAGATGATGAAAAATGAAGCCACTCCATCGGATCCACCCATCTTACAATCTCAATTGCACTGGCATTCTTCTAACATACCCGCACAGCCGCGATAATGGAGGCCGAAATTGGGCTGTTTTCTTTTCCATCTTGTTTCATGCTTCACTTTCTACATACCTGTCTGGAACACGCATTCGCCAGAGATGGACTTTGTCTCAGCGCCAAACGAGTAGCCCTGCATAACAGTCCCGTCCTTGAGAACAAGCGCAGCAACGGTGGGGTCTTGGGCATCGTATTCGTCAATCGTCTTTGCAGCGCACTCGGTTCCATAGGTAGGAATTGCGGCGGTGCACGGGGGAATGATGGTGACCGGCGGAACCGGCGAGGGTGCCCGCGATTCCTGGACATTGGTGGCAATTGGAACAGCAACCATTCTTGCAAGAAGACCAAATAAGTAGAGATAGAGCAAAAAGGATTCAAATCTATGTAAGAAGCTTGGATCCTTTCTTTTTATGTATATGTGTCCAACAACAACAACAACAAAAGGAAGTGGAGGATAATGTAAGAAAGATTGTATAGGTGAAAGAAGTAAACGCCAAAAGAAAAGTTTATATAGTTGAGCTTATAGTACAGCAGGTTTAAAATTTTTCTTATCTATGAAGAAATAAAAAATTTTATCCCTTTTTATGTGTATAAAATGATGGATAAACCTTATTTTTTTTTGTTTCCTCTGTGGTGGGGGAGGAAGGGAATAAGTAAGCTGGGTAAAAAAGGAATATTAAAGGTTTGATAATATGATATGTAAGATCAACCCAACCAAGAAAAAAAAGTGATTCCAAAATATAATTTTTTTGTTAACGGTAACCTTGAAACGGATAAAGATGATCTCAGGATCCACGGAACCGGGAAATGAATAATGTGAATGGGTTGAAGATAGACACGCGATGTGTTTTGTTGCTCCAAAAAAAAAAAAGTAAATGGTGAAAAACTTTTTTTGCTCCGAAGAAAGGGAATATAGAAAGGCTGACCTCGGAGAAGGAAAACAAACCCCAGGCAGCTGCCAAAGAGGCCGTGGCGTCCAGTTTTTATACCCTTCCCATCTCCTTCGTCTAGATCAGCGAAAAAGTTTTCTTTTTCTATTTGTTGGGGGAGGACGGGGGCGAGCAAAGGTGGAATTGAATTGAACTGAATTCAATGGGTTTGGGTTGAGCAAAAAAAGGTCTACTTTGTTTGCCGTTGGCTGCCCAAATCGGCGGCGGTGGAGGAGAGTGCGAAAGTGTGTGGGTTTCATGTATGTTATCGCGGGCAATCCCTGGCCTATCAGAAAAATTTTCTTTTTATCCTCCCCCCAAAAAATAGAATTTTTTGAATTGTAGATATCAGAGCTCTTGCTTTCCCAAGCATTATGTGCCTGAATCCACGCACTTAACAACCACCACAGATTTTGAGCTTGCTCAGACTGCAACAAGCGAGGAGATAATGCATGGCAAGATAGTGAATAAGGCTCATTGAGAGAAATTATTTTCTCTCGTTACAGCGCCAACAGCAACAACTACAGTAACAGCAAACCCACTTCTATTTCTAGCTCGGTGTTGTAGTTGTCGATCTTTTTCTCCTCCGTCGAAGCGAGTTGGGGGGAAGAGGAGGAAGGTGAGAAATAAAAGCGAATGTATGCGCAGCAATCCTTTCCACATTAGAGGCACGGCAGCAGCTGTCGCCGTCGTTGGCATCGGCTTAGGCTTTCGCTCGGTTGAGGTTGAGCGGCATGCATTGGGTGGAGAATGTCTCTGTGGATGCAGCGGACAGACAAGGATTCAGATCAGCCAGATCACGTCTAATCACAGAGATGAAGAAGCACTGGTGGGAGTGGGGATCAGCAAAATATTTTTAAATTCAAGTGAAAAAAGCAAGCTCAAAAAGGAAGAAAAGGAAGGAGGAAAAGTAGAAGCAGAACAGCCGAAGAAAAATATCAAGTCCCAATTACATCATGCCGCCCATGCCACCCATGCCGCCCATACCACCGCCCATGCCGCCCATGCCACCAGCACCGCCAGCAGGCGCCTTCTCCGGAGCATCGACGATCATGCACTCAGATGTGGTCAGCAGCGACGACACGCCAGACGCATCGAGCAGCGCGGTGCGGACGACCTTGAGAGGATCGACGATACCGCTCTTGAGCATATCGGTGTACTCGCATTTGTACGCATCGAAGCCGTAGTTGAAGTCGTCGGCGCCGTGCTCCAGCACCTTGCCAACAACAACGGCTCCCTCGAGCCCGGCGTTGTCGACGATAGTGCGCGCTGGGCGACGGATGGCCTCGCGCACAATGTTGATGCCCAGGTTCTGGTCAAAGTTGGCCGCCTTGACCGCATCAAGCTGCACCGACGCCTTCAGCAGCGCAGTGCCGCCACCTGGAAGGATGCCTTCCTCGACGGCAGCGCGTGTCGCGTTGAGCGCATCGACGAAGCGGTCCTTCTTCTCGCCGACCTCGACCTCTGACGCTCCGCCGACGCGGATCACGGCCACGCCGCCGGACAGCTTGGCCAGACGCTCCTGCAGCTTTTCCTTCTCGTACTCCGAGACGCCGGCGGTGTTCATGGCTGACCGGATCTGCTCGCAGCGCTGGTTGATGTTCTCCTTGTCGCCGGCGCCGTTGAGGATGAAGGTGTCCTCCTTGGTCACCGTCACCGCACCAGTGACGCCGAACATATCGGGCGTGGCCTTCTCCAGCTTCAGATCCAGCTCCTCAGAGAACACGGTGCCGTTGGTCAGAATCGCCAGGTCGCCCAGGATGGACTTGCGGTTATCGCCAAAGCCCGGCGCCTTGACCGCGCACACCTGCAGCTGGCCGCGCAGCTTGTTGAGGATGCAGGCTGCCAAGGCCTCTCCGTCAACATCCTCAGCAATGATCAGCAGCGGACGGCGCTGCTGTGCGGCAGCCTCCAGCGCAGGCAGGATGTCCTGCACGATCGAGATCTTCTTCTCAGACAGCACAATCAGCGGGTTCTCGAACTCGACCTTCTGCGTCTTGGTGTCGGTGATGAAGTAGGGCGAGATGTAGCCGCGGTCGAAGCGCATGCCCTCGGTGATCTCCAACTCATCAGAGATGGTCTTGCCCTCCTTGACGGTGATGGCGCCCTCCTTGCCGACCTTCTCCATGGCGCGCGAGATCAGCTCGCCAATATGGTGGTCGCCGTTAGCAGAGATCGTAGCCACCTGCGCGATCTCGTTGGTGGTAGTCACGGGCTTCGCCTGCGACTTGAGGTACTCCACAACCTTGTCCACCGCAAGCTGCACGCCGCGCCGCAAGTCCTGCGGGTTGCATCCGGCCGCCACGTTCTTGACGCCCTCGCTGAAGATCCCGCGCGCAAGCACCGTTGCCGTGGTCGTGCCATCGCCTGCCTCCTCGTTTGCCTTGTTGGCAACGTCCTGCACAAGCCGAGCGCCCAGGTTCTCAAACTTGTCCTCCAGCGTAATGCTCTTGGCGACTGTCACGCCGTCCTTGGTGATCTTGGGCGCCCCAAACGGCTGCTCGATTAACACGTTTCGGCCCTTGGGTCCCAGTGTCACTGCCACCGCCCTGGCAAGCGTCTCCACCCCCTTCAGCAGCTTGTTGCGGCCCTCGATGCCAAAGCTGATCTCCTTGTGCGTCGAGTACGCGCGCGACTTGGGTGCGGCTGCCCTGCCGACACGTGGTGTGATCTTGGATAGGCTCTTCATCGGTAGTGTGGTTTCGTCCTTTTGAAAGACTGTTAAACAAGAGTAGGGCTGGCAGATGTGAAAGCGGTGTTGCTGGGCTTGCAAAAAAAGAAAGAAAACAAAAAACCAGCTAGAGCTCTGCGAAATATACAAGAGATAAAGTGGAAAAAACCTCAACAAGAAAAAATAAAAGCAAGAGAGGCAGAAAAGCAGAAATGCTAGCTGATTACGAAAAGCAAGAAAAACGTGTGCAAACAATTTCCGCCACCATTCGTCTGCGCGCTTGATTGAAAAATTCTGAAGGATTCTTTCGGCTGAGCGGAATGGGATGGAGAATGATGAAATGGGTAAGGGGGAGAGAGAGAAGCTGTAGATGGCCATGCAAATGCGGGTCCGGACTAGAACGCTGTTTATCCCCGTAATCAAGCAACCCTAGCTGGCTCAGCAGAATAAATGGGACGGATGTTATGCGCGCTTTCTGTGCTCTTACTCAAACGATCTTATCAGCCCAACTGCACAGACCAAGCGCAACTAGCAAATTTTAGAGGAAAGGATATGGAAAAAATGTTCTTTGATCTTCTGCGTGTTTCTTCAAATTTGCCCGCGCGATTACGATAATGTAATGTCGGAGGATATCAAAACCCAACCCAACCCATCTCAAATCAAATAATAATGACAGCGCATGTCACAGCCCTTTTTTGGCCTGGATCAGTGGAAAGCTGCTAATCACCTTTATTTTGCTCTTTTTTCTTCTCTTTTTCTTTTCTCACAATCGTTGTTCAAATTCCAGAGCTATTTGTTTATTTATTTCTTCTACACAACCTTTTCCTTTTGACAATGGTAGGCATCTCATTATTTGAATCCGCTACTTTTCATGCCGAGGACGACAAGTGGCTCTCGCTGGTGGAGGTGATTCCAACGCAGAAACAAACAAACAAACAGATAGATGAATGCTCTTCTCAAGGTCGCCAAACACGACAGATAAGCTGCAACACCAAAGATCAACAGAATTAAAGATGCCACTCACTGAATACACCCTTTGCCTGATTTCATTCTCCCTTGCTGCTGATACCGGGATGATCTCGCTCTTGTCTTCTATTGTAGTCTGCCGTCAAGCGCATCATTCCTCTTCTCGACCGCGTTCTTATTGAGCGCATCAAAGCCGAAACCGTAAGTGATCAAAATGCTACTTCCTGTCAATACTGAGGCACCTATCCACATACTACCACCACTCTTCACTGATTAACTAAAAAAAGTAAGCATTACGTTGTTGTTCTTTTATCTTGTCGGATGTAGAAAACCGCCAGCGGCATCTTTATTCCGGAGAAGGCTGTGGAGAAGATCAACGAGGGAATTGTTGTTTCTGTTGGACCAGGCAATGTCAACAAGGAAGGAAAGACCATCCCCACTGGTCTGACTGCTGGTGACCGTGTTCTCCTTCCCTCGTATGGCGGAAGCCCAATCAACCTGGAGTCGCTGAGGGACAAGGAGTACCTTTTGTTCCGTGCCGAGGAGATCCTTGCAAAGCTCGAGTGAATGAAGAAATAGAGAGAAAAAGAGAAGAATGCGATCGTGATCCTAGGCGGCTTTTTGGAATAGAAAACCGAAGATTTGGAGAAGAGATGGCAAGATCCGCAACGTGTTCTTTTGCTCTTTTTAGTCTTTTCTTCTCTTATTTTTTTGCTCGCATTTATTAACGTTGGGATCTACTTGAAAAAAAAGCCTAGACTACACAGCTTGGGCATAATGGAATGCTGGTGGAAAGAAAAGAGAAAACAAAGCAAGGAAAGCTAGCCACGCTTAGCAAGAACAGTTGGTAGTGCTTAATCCCGACGACGTCACAGACTCATCGACTTTGACGGTACCCTTGGATGGCGACTGCTTGCGCCAAAGCGCTGGCGTCTCGACGATCTTGTTAACAAGTTCCTCCATCGCCTGTTGGACGCCAATCTTGGTCTTTGCGCTACACTCGAGAAAAAGCGTCTGGTGTCTGCGGGCATACTCTGCGCCCTCTTTCCGCGTAACCTGGCGCTCCGACTCCTTGTCAATCTTGTTGCCAACAACCATTTTGACCACATCGTCGCTCGAGCAGTACGTGCTGAGCTCCTCCACCCAGTTGTCCAGATGCTCAAATGTATCACGACTGCTCACGTCGTACACTAGAATGACACCCTGGGCGCCTCGGTAGTACGACGACGTCAATGTGCGGAACCGCTCCTGTCCTGCTGTGTCCCAGATTGTTAGTTTGTACCGCTTGCCATCGACGTCGTGCATCTTTACTTTAAAATCCACGCCTACATACGCCATAACAACAACGATAAGCAAGTAATTAGATAAGCAGATAGGAATGAATAATGTGTTGTCTGTGACGTTGTGGTGTTAGCACTATGACAAAGGGTGAAGAAAAGAAGTTTAGAGCACCGCCTTCATCCTATGCTTTAAGGGCTGCTGGTTTGTTCGATATACCTACCGATTGTTGCGCTTGTGTCCTCGGGCGGCAGAAAGTGGTCGTCGGTGAAGCGCAGGAGAATAGACGACTTGCCGACATTTGAATCTCCAACAAGAAGAATCTTGAACGTTGAGGCTATTTCGGGCGCCGCTGTTGGTACCGGCGAAGCGGTTGATGACGAAGAGTCCATCGTGTACAGTGTTGATTAAACCAAGGGAGAATAGGGAGAAAGTTTGCTATAGGAATACAGATAAAAATATAAATATAAAAATGTTTAATAATAATAAAACGAAAAAGAAAGAAGCAAAGACAAGAAAAGCCACATCATCTCAGAACCCTAGCTTGCAGGAAAGTAAAACCAGGCGCAAAACCTCATCCCAAGTCAGTTTTTGTGACCATTATAAATGGACGCTACAAAGTCACAAGCCTCGTTATTTTTCCTTCCAATGTGATCCCTATTCTTCATTAAACATTTTCTTCGTTCAGCTGTTCAGCTGTTTAGTATTATTTTCTTTTATTTTATTTTGCAAGTTTCCTGGCCTGTGAAAAGCCACGCGCTCTATCTGTGACCTCAACAACAACAAAAAAGGTCACAAAGTAGTACCACCACCATTTTATATGATTTATTTTTCGATGGTCCTTCCGGCGTCCAGATACTGGTTGATGCGCCGCTCTATATCGGTGGCCATGAATCCAGCCGGCTTGTCCTTGCCGTAGACGTCAACAAACTCGCCATCGGGGTCCATGAGGTACGAGAAGATCGAATGGTCCACAAGGTAGTCCTGGTTAGGCGCGACCTTTGGGGGTTTGCTAAAGTACACGCGGTACGCCTTGCACGCCTTACGCACCTGGTCAAAGGACCCCGTGAGACCGACGAATCTCGGATGGAACTGTTTCAAGTACTCCTTGATCGCCTCTGGCGAGTCTCTCTGAGGATCGCAGGTAATAAAGATGGGCTGGACAGTGTTGGCCAGCTTGGGGTTATCGCGCTCAAGGGCATCGAGAGCATCGCCCATCTTGTCCATCTCGTCAGGGCAGATGTCGGGACAATGACAGAATCCAAAGTACACTAGTGCAAATTTGCCGCGGAACGTTGTGTCCGTTACCACGTTGCCGTTCTGATCTGTTAGCTCGTACGCACCACCGATCGCCGCTTTGCCGTACGTTTCGATCTGCGGCTTTTCCTGTGCGCGCTTCTGGGCCACCCGCTCCTTGGTCACTGTGAAGTAGTACACGATCCCCGCTGCTGTTGCCAAAAACAGCCCGATTCCGATGGGCGACAGCGGACCAGTGGCAGGCAGCAGGCGGTCGCGCGATGGCGGTTTCTTTTCATTAAAAGTATCGTTATCTGGCTTGGGGGCTTCCTCCTGCCTGGGCTTTTCCTCCGGTGTCGAGGACGATGGTGGCTTTTCGCTGCTGTATGCTCTTATCGACACCGTGGAGCTGCGTGGAATCGCCATTGCTGGTCCAAATCTGCTAAAAACGCTGGTACCCAAGGGGCTCTGGTGGCACACGTGGCCAAGGACACCCGTATGTCTAACCGCCTTGCTAAAGACCGAACCAAATGCGCGCATTTTCAAAGCGATTGCAAAGATCCGCACTGTCAATTCGAATAACAACGACAACAAAGAAACTTATTCTTAAAAATAAATAAATAGAGATAAGGGGGAAGGGCGAAATGGGGGTGTAAGGAAGAAAAAAACACACACAGAGAATGCCAGTGATGACGGGAGAAAATAAAAAGCTAAAACTCTATTCAAACAACACCATAGAAAAGCAAACAAAAGAAAGCAACCACGGTTTCCCCTGGAGGCTGTTCTATTCTCTAGATCGACGATACTCGGCGTCAAAAGTCCTCGGGACAGATCATCTTCTTGTAGTCCTTGATGCCCTCGCCAGCAAAGCGGGTGACCTTCTTGTCAGCACAGACCCACATCTCAGTGCATACGGAGTCGATGAAACGCTCGTCGTGGGAGACCAGAACAACGCCGCCCGAGAACTGCTTCAGCGCCGCGGTCAGCGCATCGATGGACTCCATGTCAAGATGGTTGGTAGGCTCGTCGAGAACAAGGAAATGCGGCTGCTGCATGGCCAGGCCGGCAAAGGTGACTCTGCTCTTCTGACCACCAGACAAAGTGCTGATCTCCTGCAGTCCAGTCATACCCGAAATGCCAAAGGCACCCAGCTGGCGACGGTACTCCTCATCCAGATGGCCTGGAAACATCTTCTTCAGATGGCCCACGGGCGTGAGCTTGACGTCCAGCTGGTCAATGTGGTGCTGCGAAAAGTACGCAATGCGCAGCCGCCCGTGTCTGTGCACGAAGCCGCCGGTGGGCTCGAGCTTTCCAATCAGCAGTTTGAGCAGCGTGGTCTTACCCGCACCGTTGGGCCCAACAATAGCCACACGCGCGTCCATCTGCATGTCGATGTTGACGTTGTCCAGAATCTGCTTCTCGGGCGAGTACGCAAACATAAGACTGTCCATGTACAGAACGGGCGGAGAGATCGATTCGGTGTCGGGGAACGAAAACGTCACAACCTTTTCATCCTCGGGTTTCTCCAGCTCCGGAAGCTTCTCGAGGATCTTGATCTTCATCTGCGCCTGTGCCGCGCGGTTGGCGTTGTATCTCCACCGGTCAATGAACTCCTGCAGATGCGCGCGGTACTGCATCTGCGCCTCGTACTCGCGCAGCTGGTTCTTGCGCCGCTCCTCGCGTGTGGCCCAGAACGTCTGGAAGTTGCCGTGGTAGTGGTCGAGCTGCTCCGAGTGCTGGTGCACAATGTCAGTGGCCACCTCATCCAGGAACTCTCGATCGTGGGATACCACAAACAGCGTGCTGTTCCACGTCTTCAGGTACTTTTCGAGCCAGATCACCGCGGGAATATCCAGCATGTTGGTCGGCTCGTCCAGCAGCAGCAGGTCTGGGCGACAGAACAGCGCGCGTGCCAACGACAGCCGCATGCGCCATCCTCCCGAAAAGCTCTTTGTGGGCTTCTGAAAGTCGCTGATGTGGAATCCGAGTCCGTTGAGAATAGCGCCAGCTTTGGCCTCGGCCTTGTCCGACTCGATCTCCGTGAGCTTGGTCATCGTGCTGTTGAGCCGGTCGCCCATCTCGTTTCGCTTCGCATCAATCTCGTGCTTTGACATCACCTCGCCGCGCTCGTCAAGCGGCTCCGGCTCGTCCAGTCGCCGCATCTCCTCGTTAAGCGCCGCCTCGTCGCGCAGCAGCTGCTCTCGAAACAGATCTGCCTTGAGCACTGACCGAATGGCAGGCGTGTCGTCTCCCGCCATCTCCTGCTCGACAAAGAGAATGCTGATATACGTGGGCACCGCCAGCTCACGGTACGCGATGTTTCGCAAAAGAGTCGATTTACCAATACCGTTCCTGCCGATAAGGCCGTAGCGCCGCCCGTAGACAAGGTGGAGGTCGGCGTTGGTGAGAATGCGCTTTCCGGCATACGAGATGTCAAAGCTGTTGAGCTTGACGTCCTTGATCTTGTCGCGTGTCGATGTGTAGTCAATCACCGGGTTGACCTTCATCAAAAGATCGTCATCGTCCAACGGGTTCTCGTTAATCAGCTTCGATGCCTCGTAGCGGGACTTGATTCCACGCTTCTCCAGTTTGGCCGCAATCCGTGCCTCCGCCTTCTTCAATTTCTTGATATCAACCTGGCTTGCCACGATACGACCCTTCTTGTGTGCCAGATCCGTGGTGCCTGCATACGACGCCCTGGTGGCCTTGTCAATCTGCGCCAGCTGTGCCGCCATGTTCACTGGTGCCGCGAGCTTTGAAAGCGACGCATCCTTTGCCGGCTCGGCCTCCTTTTCTATTTTGTCCAGCATCTGCGAAAACTTGTCGCATAGCTGAGCTACTTGCGCCTCATCGCTGCTGACGTCGTCCAGCATGGGCTTCACTAGGGTGGTAATCGGGTCGTCGTCCTGGTCTCTTTGTCCTGTGGACGCTATGGCCGTTGCTGCGTCATCAAGGTACCCCTGGATATACTCTACGATTACCTCGTCGATTCCAGGCACATGCTTCTGAAGAAGCTGCTGAATCTTTTTATTGTCCAACGAATCCTGTACCATTTCCCTATTTTACTGTCTGATGTTACTCTGCAATCCGTGCTCCTTGCCGACTTTAAAAACAGGTATAATTAGAAAGACCCTGAAAACAAGCAAAGAAATAAAAAGCACCGGAAAGACTATGGAAAGAGAGAAAGAAATGTGAACATACTGGCTCTTTGTCCACAAAAAGTGTGAGTTTGCTGCGGTAGTCAACAGAAAAAAAAATAACAGCATCCGCAATTTGCGGGACACAAGAACAAAAACAATCACGGCTCGGCTCGGTCCGTATTTCAAGCAAAGAGCCATTGCAGCTTTCGTTTTGCAAGTGATGTTGCTATTACTACTCGTTGCAACTATCAATTGCTAGACCTAAATAACATATTTATACTTTATTTACTCCTCAGGTTTTATCCTTCAAAAACCTAATACCTTTATTAATATTCAACTAGCATAGGATATGCATTTGTCATGCTTCTCTTTTGGTGCAGTGTATACACATGCAGATTCAGAATGCTCTAATTTGAGTACTCCTAAGTGTTATATTTCATTGCTTATATGTTAAACTGCATATATTACCTTGGCACATAGCTTTACATAGATCTTAGGACAACAATGTTTCTAATATGCATATTTACTGTCAAAGCCTCCACATGTAACTCGGCTGTATAAATTACATTTTTCTGCTTGTTTCAACTGGTTCAAATGTTTAGTCGTAATATTATCTCTGATATTTGGTATTTTTACGAGTATTATGGCCACATGTGTCCCAAATATCCCTTCTGTAATCTGATGCCATTGGTGCAGGTGGAGGCACTTTTTGTGTTCGTGATTCTGGTTTCGGGGTTGTATTCCTTGCATTTGCTGGGTATTGTTTTCGATTCTTTATTTTACTTTTTTTTATATTTGCAAACCATTTGGTTGGGAAAAATTCAATTGGAGCTGAACGGCCTAATGACATGTGAAATTAGAAATGATAGCCTGTGTAAATCTTTTACAAATCCTAATATATTCTTTTGGTAAAATAAAACTATAACTTGCAAATTAGAAAAATATAGAACTGTGTGAAAGAGATAAATTTACAGGAATGCCGCAGAATTCACATTCTTATGTGAGAATTTACTTTATTATTTTATTTTATCTAATACTGCCATGTATGGTTCATATGAACGGACATGTCTGGTGATCCACTCTAAAATAGAAATTAATATAATGTTAACAATGTCTATATCTGAATATTTTCACATTTGTTAATTAAATATCCAATTGCCTTTTACATATCAAATTAACCATTAATATAGACCAATATTTTAATGCAAAATATAAAGACTACTTTAGATATTTTTTGAAAACTAAGCAATTTATTGCTGAATATAATGAAAAAGCAACAGTATACCATGTGTGCACCACTGCATAATTTCAGGATTCTCTTATTTAGACTTCTAATATTTTATCCCGTTTTTATGTGGCGTTACATTGGAATTTAGATATCATTACTTTTAACCAATATGTTGATCGCCAGAAGTTCCATTTATGAACCAGCTACGTACAGCAGGGTTCGGTTCTCGCTTAATCTTGTCACCTATTTGCTCAGCAGTTATTCCTTGACTTGTACTACTTCTGCGACTTCCATGCCCATTTTGTGAGCTGCCTTGTCTTGTGCGTCTTGGTGCTTCTGGTGCTGCTGGAGGTATTCCTTCTTTCCTTGCTGTTTTTGTTGATGAAGATGTTCTTGCTGATGGCGCTCTTGTTGATGGTATTCGTGCTAACGGTGCTCTAGTAGGTAAATTTAATTCCGTCGCTCCTCTCCTACCATGATATTTTTCATTCCAACCATTACAGTTGGAAGAGCAACATGTTTTTCTGAACGACGTAGACATGTGAAATTAGAAAGGATAAACTGTGTAAAACACCTTAATAAATCTAATATCCTTCACAAAAATAGTTTATAGCCGTATGGCAGAAAAAATATAGAAATATGTAGGGAAAAAAGAATGAACAAAAAAGAGCAGAATTTAGGATTATAAATATGTGGAGGACTTCCTCATATCAGCTTTTTTTATTCAGCACTACTAAATATGGTGCACATGGACAGATATGTCTGGTGATTCGCCGCCCAAAATAAATATTAGACATCTATTTCCAAAAACATTTCCATATATAACTAATTAGATTCAGAATATAGACTAATTAAAATCCGTCTAAAGTGCAATTACAGATTGAGTGCTGCTCACAAGTTTCTACATTGTTCAGAAAGATGTGTTCTGAACTATAAAAATATATTATTTAAAATATAGGGTCTCTCCCAGAAACACTAAAGGTAATGGTGAACAAAAAGGAAAACACTCGGCCAACCATCATACATCCCTGGAGCGCGAGACGTAGTCCCTTGTCAGCGCCAGATGGTGGTCTAGCTCCTGTAGATACTTTTGCAGCACGTTTGCCTCCTGAGCTCGGGTGGCAATGGCCATCGACCACTGCTCTTCCAACGGCACGCCTGGGATGTTGGCGCTCTGGGCGGCGCCTTGGACGGGCGGAACCGTCGCCTGTGCATCAACAAAGCGCACAACCATTGCGCCGGTGTCGGTTTCCTCAAGAATCACGCACGGATCGTTCATCTCCTGGATGTAGCGACCAAGTGCGTCTACGACGTCGTCAGTGCCGTCGCCAGCACCTCCACGCGGATGGTCCGAGAACTTCACAACCTGTGCCAGGTGTCTCAGAGGCAGCCGCGTGTAGACATCAGCACACGCACGCACACAATGTGCTGGCAGCTCATCAAGCAGGCGCTGCGCCAGGCCAGCGTTTCCGTCGCGAGCAAGCTCACTGCTCATGTCGCGCACAGACTTGACGGCGGCGCCCAGCTGCCTTGACGCGCATACATCGGCCAGCGCAACATACGCCGCTGCTACGCTCTCGATGGACCGCACATGCGCTGGCACAAACATCGGCGGAAGCGTCCCGCGCTTGCCGTGCATTATTACGTGCGCCAGCGTAAAGCGCTTGAACGATGCAATCTGGATAGCGCTAACAAAGCGTGTTGGCACAGCAAACACCATTCGCCACATCTGCAGCGCCTGTTCAATGCGTCCCAGCCCCGCGCACACCATGCCCGCGTAGTGGTGGTACTCGAGGAACGGCCGCAGCCGCTGCGTGTCCAGCCGCCCGATTGCGTCCAGCCGCGTCGCAACAATCTCGTTCGCCACGCGCTCATATATCCAGCAACGCCTGGCAAGCAGACACTGCCGCAGACACTCGATGTGCAGCGGTGTCAGCCGCACGCCGTGACTGCTGCCGACACCCAGCCGCTGCTTATGCTGTATGATGTCCTCAATCGTTATGGGCGCCAGACGCGTAAGCGCCATCTGCTGGTTGAGCGCCCCGACCATGTCAACCAACACGATGCACGCTTGCGCGCTGTTCTCGCTCAGTTGGGCCATCTGCGCAAGCGCCCTTGTGAGGCGTCGCAGGATCTCTGGGAACGACTCCACTTGCTCAAGCTGAATCTGCGTGGCAAACCGCGACAGCGGCTCCGCCAGTGTCTCAAATTCATTAACCGACACTGCTAGACCCAGCGCGTCTACAAGGACTTGTGCGTAGGCCAGTGTGTTGTGTTTTGGGTCCAGACTGTTCAGCAGCGGCACAAACGTCTCTGCACTGTAGTCGCTCACAGGGCTTCGCCAGTCTTGCAATGCCTTGACAAGCGCTGATTTGGACTCGGCATTCACCAGATGACTGTACTGTGTTGTCATTTTAAGAGAATAAGAAAAGAAAGAGAAAAAGATGCAGGCTAAAGTAGAGAATTAGAATGTGAAAAGAAAAAAGAATAGACGTTCCCCCCAAAAAGGAACACTGGCTGGCTGTTTTTTGATTGTGTCAATGTAAAGGCTTCTTTTGTATTTTGCATTTTACGTTTATTGCCCTGTCTGTTTCATGCATGTTGCATTCTGCGAAAGAGTTTGCGCCATGGATGGCGTTAGCATTGGCATTGGTGTTGATTATTCGTGTGGATATGGATGATGAAAAAGTGGAAAAACAACAGAAATGAACTGTGGTTAATATATACTTTATTAAGTATGTTGTTGAGAGCAATGAGTGAGGACCGGAGACCGGCGTTTGACACCTATTATCCCTCGACAATGACACTACAAAAGTTATAAGCTATTCATGACAATGATCTCTTAAGTATAAAAGCAACGGCTTGTCCTGAATAGTAGTTTTCATAGATTTCCTTATAGTAAACAACATACTTTTTATATTCCACTTGAAACTCCATTGAAACAAGTATAATGATTAATGAGAGCCAACCTGGAATCTCAGTTGGACCTTGTGGTATAAGGCTATACATAGCCATGAGCAATAGGTAATTTAAACATACGATAGCAAAAATATCTATTGCATTTAATAGTGCCTGATTTGTAGAGCTTTTGGTAAACATTTTTATTGGATATTATAAACCCTCAGCTACTAATAGTATCGGCTTGTCAATGTAAGCAAGAAAAGAACACCCAGTACAATGCAATGCTACTCTAGTGATTAAAGAAATTAAGGAATTGTTTACACTGAGCGATCCACATAAAATTTCTTTTCACAATATCAATTTTAAATTTTAAAATTTATTTGGAAAACGCAATAGAACTGAGAAAAGGTAGAGAAGGGGGGTGCCAAAAAGTTTGATTGTTCAATGTCATAAACATTAAACCAAAATAAATACAACCACAAACGTCGGTGTCTCTTTTCAAAGACAAGCGTGAGAATATGGTTTAGCCATTGCGTGCATTCTTTCAAGACATTGATTGAAGCGCTAATAGATTTTAAGAGCATATGCTTGTAGCAAGCACAGCTCAATGATAAACAAGATAGAAAAGCGCATATTGAATTGTATGCACTATTTTTGCAGCCAATGCTAATTGTAGAATGCTCTTCCGAGAGAGTAATTTTTAGTACTCGATAACCTCGACGCTGGTGATGCCGCCCTTTTCATCGATACCGTAAATGTTGATGTTGTCCATGGATGGCCTGTATGTGTACATTTTGAGAGCGAAAACAAAGAATGCAGCTGTTTTTATGCCAAGAACGGGCTGAAGGGTATTTTTTGCGCAAAAGGTCGTCTTTGTACTGAAAAGGATTTGATGCTGTGCAGAATTGTGAAGAAACAAGAAAAACGATTCTACAAAACTTTACGGACTGCCTTCATGGTCTTTTATATTCCAAAATAATTAACCTCTAAAACCGCTAAACTAGGGAAAAAGTACAAATACACAAACTCCAAAAGAATGTACAAACAAGTCTATCTAGTTCTGCTTTGAGGTTTGTTTGATATTCTCGTCTTTTTCTTTGCAAAAGCGAATGCTTCTTGAGTGGGTGCCTCTTTTGGAACCTAAAGACCTTGCCTAAAAAAGAAGTAGGTTTAACTACTAAAAAGAGCCATAAGAGCAAAACAAAAAAGCAAATATATGTGGTACACTGGCATATTCGCAAATGCGAAGAAGAGAAAGAGCAAAAGACACCCTTCACTTTGTTCTTTGTTTCCAAGAAAGGCAAACTCCCCCCACTGTTGTCTCAGTGAGCCAAAAGACAAAAGACAAAAGACCAGGCAACTGCTGCAAGTGTAAATGTGAACCTCAAATGGTGTGGTATCATCAATTACTTGGGATTTCTATCCCAACCCGTCTCTCTAACTATCTTCTTTATTGCCGAATTCACAATTTGACTTGTGCCAATGCGGTTCACACCTTTGCGCATATAAACGCTTGTTCGCATCAGTAAGGGCGTGTTCGCGGTGTCGGGTTTTGCTAAACACATTAAGCTATATAAAGTAATAATGAGGCCATGCAAAAGCACTTTTATGCATAAATTGAAACCTTCGTCTGGAAAAAATGCTTTCAAATTGCCATTTTCATACCTTAACAAAAACCTAGACCGTGCCAGCAAATGTCCCTTTCCTGCAAGTGGCGGGCTTGTCTCTCTCCCCATCTCATGTATGCAATAGGTGTCGGCGAGGATGGCGTAAAATATCCTTACTTTTCCATGCATATGCCGCTGAGTGACCGAAATACACAAAAAAAAGTGTAACAGGGGCAAAAGATGTGCAGACATTATGCCTCAACCATTACTTTTGTTCATCTTCTCTCTTGTATGTTGTTACTTGCACGTTTTGAACACGCTCGCCGACTGTGTGTCTTTTATTCCTTGATAGGTCTCTCTGCTACGGACAATGCCGGATATTGTCAATCTGATATTGGACATGTCAGCTCTAATCTGTATCCGTCTCCACTTTTAGCCACCTGCCTTCTAACAGTTTGCTCTGTAGAATCCAAAAAGGCGCATCCAGTTATTCTTCACTAGTTCACCTTTGCTCAACCAATATCTGCAAGATGTCCGGCTCTGCAAATTACTTTGAATAAGTGGAATAAATTGAATATCAATTAGCGAATGTTTTTGTTTTTTTGTTAAAGGCGCCTTTGCTGTGTACACATTCATCTTATTTTTTATTCAAACCAGGAGAACACCAAATACATGTTTGTTTGTTTACTCCACCCTGCAGTGCATTAATTGCTCCCCCTCCCCGTAATGCAAAATGCTTTCCCCTGCTGTGCTATGTATTCCACATGCCACAAAAGACATATTGTGTTAACTTGACTCGTTTGATTTTTCTTCCAATTTTTGTTTGATATAAAAGGCAAGCTTTACTCATGTAATATAGACACACGCGATTGTTGCAAAAAGGCGGTGATTAATGCAATTTGTGTTTATAACCACAGACTGGCTTTCTTACCCAAATATTGGCCAATGCTAAGCACTCCTTTCATATGTCTGCGCCAGCCACTAACTTTTACACTGCCAAGGCCTTTTAAAATAGTGTGATTTACATATATGAGAGAGCATAGTTTTATTTGGCAACTTTTTTATTGCATCCAAATATGGCATTATTGCTTTTATTTGAAGTTTATGTCTTTTCATTAGGTCTTTTTCTTTTTCCGCGCCAAAATAACCACAAAGAACAAACACCTTACAAGTAAATGGGCTTTTTGGGCATGACAACAAGTGTGTGGCCATTATTGTGCAAAAATGTAGCGGAGACTAAACATCTCTTGGTGTTTGCACTTGTTCTTAATTCATAGATTATTAAATCAATAGTTGGAATGATCAGCAAATGTTTGTTGGGCATAAAACTGTCCAGATTTACTGCCAAGCTTTACATGTAGCAATGACAATTGCAACTTAAATACCATACAGAGGAATATTGAACTTTTACTGTATGTCATTTTTTAAAGTCTATATTTTGCTTTAATGAGAGTAGTATAATAACGCAAATGTTACACCAGGAGATTGAGTTTATACTCCTAAATGCCAATTACGTATTCACACATGATACATTACAAAATCTAAAGAATATTATTGATAATGAAAATAGTTTTTTTGTAAGCATATGCTTTTATAACAAAACTAGCAATCCGTTCAATCGGTTTGTTATAAAAAAGATTTCTTTGATCACAATAAACCGAACATTGTATTCAATTAAACTATTTGAATTAGTGGTTTATTATCAACAATCTTTTCTAATTATCAAAGAGTTTGACTTGTATTTTGAAAAAAGCCTTACGTTATGCAAACAATTATTCATAGAAAGACATTTCTCAAATTGCACATTTGCTGCTAATTGCGCTGTCGGCGTTGCCTCTGCATATTGCCAAAGAAGTCGCAACGCAGAATCGGCGTTTTTGTCTTGTAATTGTTTCTGTTTTTGAATTGATTTACACATAATGGTATTGCATTTGCTCCCACACTTGCCACACACCTGCACCTACATTCGCCACGGGCAATACATACCTATTGCATTCTTTGCACATCCATGCAATACGGTGCGGGTTGAACAATGAGGAAGAAAATCAGGCTTCACACTAGCCACATGTAATGCCCAGATGACATGCATAATTTTATGATGCGCACAGAAGGTGAACCATCCAAAATGAGAAAAAAAGCTAGTCACTGCTGGTGTCAAAGAAGAGTTGCCACATAAATTGTAAACAACATGCACTGTGCCACACCACATGACACCTTGCATCTGCTGCATTCCTTTTTCCTTTCTGCAAATTTTCAGGTCGAAGCACCCAGCCAAGCAATCTCATTGGCTGACGCACTCGCCACAAACCGTTCGCGTTCAATTGCGAATATGATTGCAATTGCGAACACATTGGAAATATGCATTCCAACTACACGCATGCGGGTTTGTTTTGCATCTACTATGCATGGCAAAAGAAAAATTGGATATCTGTAATGTGTGGCTCTAAGACGGTTTAATTATTGAAGAATCAGTTGTACAATATATGCAGACATTCTCAGTTCTCAGAGAAAGCAACAGAAGAGAAACAGGAACGTAAACAATCTGTACACGTACTGGTGCCGCTGTGGCAGATTGGCAGATCCAAAAGTGGTATAGCAATGCTTGAATTCCATTGCTTTGTCAAAAATATGCAACCAACTGGGGGTGTGGTTGGAAAATGAAGCATTTGGCTGCCTTTGGGTCCAGCGCACACCATTGCGGGAATGCTCGAATTGACTAGTAATAAAATTAGACCATATTAGTCAGGTAGCATTGCCGACGGTCTGGCATATTCAAACTCTAGAAGCCCTTTTCCTTATTTGTGCAAACAGAGAAAAATCAGGACACCAAATACATGTGTTGCCTCCAACTGTAGCTAATTCGGCGTATAACCGATGTATAATGAATGTGTCCGGTACAAACAAATGGCTGCTGGAATACCGGCCTCTATTGGGCAACACAAAGAAATCCACAATCCACAGCCGACATCTTCACTTTTCCGTTTTTTGTATTTGGCTGCACGGCTTGCTGCAAAGTAAAATCCGACAGGATTGTCTTTATGTTATTTTCATGCAAATGCATGTCAACCGCGAGATGCTCGCTCCTGCCCGTACAGTCCCTCTTCTTCAATGTCTGCTGGCATGTTTATTCCGTTCTTTATTGCAACCAAAACATGGGATGAATTAGGCAGGGGGCCACAGCAAAGACAGAATGACGCGGGACACCTCAAATTATAGGATCCTGAGGGCACATACGCTATTGCAACAGATTTTAGAATGAAAATAAAGAGTAAGAGAAAGAGAAGGGATGACAGAGCAGCAATGCCCAATTACATATCCACACCAAACAAAACAAAGAAACAAACCGCAGTGTCATTCTATTGTGCACTCTTTTCAATTTCTTTCTCACAACATTCTGCTCTTATGAAGTCAGCCGTGCATTTATAATTGGTCGCCCGTCCTGGCATCTCCCCCTTCTGACATTTCCTCCATTGCTCAATCCAGCATCCCAGTTCCTTTCCTCAATTGTACAATCGTACCTTCGCATTGCTAGCACGGCCAGGCTCTGTTTTTAAGCCCATATAACAGTTTATTGTTTGAGACTAGATTACAAGCAATTGTACAAGCTATTATACAAGTGACACCGTCTCTTTCTTGTTGTTCATTATACAATACCGCAAAAGAAGCAAATCTTGTTTTTTTTTTCAATCCCTCAAACCAGTCTTCCAGTAACGCTTCTACTCACAAGCAGACCCCTTTCCCTTTTCTCACTCTCAAACGACATCTTGCTCTGAGCACCCGCTTGTCCGCAAAAGAAAGCAAGGAGCACGCGCATAACGCGATATTACCACAGCTGTCCGTCTGAATTTGTGCAACATTAGCATATACCCTGCGTCCACCAGCCACAGTCACTTGTCTTGCCAAGCCCAGTCGGCCAGAGAAATGAGCAACCAAAATCCCTCGCAGCTGTATGCAAGCGATCAGCATGAGGAGCGCTCTGCATCTCCAAATGGACAGAGTAGCAGCGCCAGTCGCGCATCATCCGCCGAAGTGCAGCCCTATCCTATGACCCCGATGTCAGCATCCTCTTCACCAGGCCCGCGAGCGATAGCGTTTTCTCAAGCTTCGCCACAGCTGCCAGTCGCACCTGGGAATGTGGCGCCTATAAGTACGAATGCGCCGCCCACCCAGTCCAATTATTTGGATTTAAGCGCAACTATCTATCAACCCCCCTTCATCCCCTTTTCTGCTCCACCAGACAACCAAGCAATTTACCGCGTATTCCCTGACGGCAAGATAATGATGGAGAAGCAAGTGCGTCAGTTCGCTACCTCCGACGGAACCTCGTTTATTGAGCATGTTCCTGGCCACTGTCTAGTGTTCATTCCAAATAGCTTAAACATCGGACATGTTGTGCGCGAGTTGTGCAAGATTCGCCCACAAAGAGCACCCAGGCCAAGACGGAAGAACAAATCGGCAAAGCCCACCAACGCATTCATCAAATATCGCAACCACAAAATCAGCGAGCTCAAGACCATGTACCCAGACATCAGTCAAACCGAGATATCGCGCATGGCTGGCATATGCTGGGATTCAGAGTTTGAAAGTGTTAAGATTGAGTTCCGCAAGAGGTATCTTGAAGAGAAGCGCATATACGACTTGAACAAGGCAAAGCGCCAGTGCACGGGCAGCAGCAGCGTCTCTGACAATGAGGGAACAGGACTGGGCTCCCAGACTCCCACCCCCTCGGTTCCTGGTGGCAGCACCAACAGCAGCAGCGGAAACAGCAGCGTTGGAAGCACGCCAGAGTTTGGGCTCGGACTTGGACTTGGCGGTGACGGGCGTCCGGTTGGATTTAACACTGGCAGACGCCGCAGCCATACGCTGCCACCGGGCGACTTTTCGCGCTCTCGGGCCAAGCGGCGCATCTCTCAGGAGCTTCGCAAGCACCTGGCAAACAAAAACAACGCGTACTATGCTGCCCTTGCCGCCAACTCAAACACAGGCTCCGCAATCAATGGCATGGACAGCAACTACGGCCAGTCTACCGGATACATTAGCGGCGACAGCAGCATTTCGACCAACACAACAATCGGCAATGGCAACAACCTCCTCTTTGCAAATACAGACATGTCACAGCCGCAGGCTCAGCAACAGTACGATTTTACGTTTATTGCTCCGGTGCCTGAGATTCCATCGGGTCACGCATCTATTCCACCGCCGCCATCCTCAGTCGGTACAGGTCTAAGCAGCCCTTACATTGGGTACAACTCCTCGTCAATGGCGATGCCGCTCAACCCAAGCTTCCCGATTGCCGAGTTCTCGGGCGCTGACGGTGCAATGCCGCATACCTCCCACGGACATTCGCGCTCGCTGACCAATATTGGCTCTGGAATTCCACTTGGCTCGTCTGCGTTCACTGCTGTCAATGCACACTGCAACCAAGAGGGACTCACGCCGTTTGTCCCATCGGCAAACTCTCTTGCAAGCTCTCTTGCCGAGTCGACAATTGCAACCAGTCTTCCTCTGATAGATACAACCAACATTGCGGCGTTTGGCGGCGACAACATGAGCATCGATGGACTTAGTACTGGATACATGAGTGCAGATACCACGCAGTTGAATACTGCCACATCCGCATTGCCAACGCCAAACGCATATTCTACACTTGCAACGGACTACACTTATCCGACTGCTCGGCAGCAATAAAAGTAATAAGCGCTGCCTTATTTGATGTTCTGTATTATTACGAGTGGTGTATCGTATGAGTTTGTCAAGATCCTTCTTCCTACTTTGCTTTTTTTTTTTTACTTTGTTTCGCGTCTTTCCAACTCTAGATTCTTCGTTATCTTTTATTTCAGTACTTTCTCACTTTAACAAAATACACGTCCAGCTATTCGGATTATAACTAGAGCTAGTTCCATTGCCCGTATACCAAGTAGAGATGTTCAAAGCACAAAGAGAGAAATACTAGTCTGACAAACAGCCACACCTCAATAACGCGTATAACATGCTGTGACTCATGTTAATATTCGGGATTTTCACAGACAGATAAGTGTACATTCATGGGGCTAGTTAGCCTGTGGTCTGGTCAACTGCCATTCTCTCGTCGCCATGGCTGGACTGTATTTCGTTAAACAGAAACTCGTCTTGGTACTCGGTCATGTACTGCACAGACCGGGACTCGTCCAGGAACAGAGAGTAGACACGTTTGATGTCAACCACATCGACCTTGGGTGCCTGGCGCTTACGAGCAACCATGTGGCTGGTGGAAATAAGATGAATGCCATAGCGCAGCGACGTCTCAACAGCGGCCTTGGTAAGCACATCCATTGCGTCGTCCGTCATCTCGACCTCCTCCTCGTCACAACGGATCTTGAGGATCTGCTTGATCTCGTCCTCGCTGTAGGCCTGGGTCGAGATAATGAGAAGGCGGTCCAAAAAGTCAATTGGCACGCCGTGTGGCGACTGATAGTTGGTGCCGCGGATGCGCGTCATGCCACGGTTCGACGCCATAATAACCACCGGCGCCATCGAGTCCTCTAGCGCACGATTCAAAAACGAGAAGCACTCCATGTCGAGCATGTGGATCTCGTCGATGAACAGCACACCAGGGACAATCTCAGCTTTCCCTTCCTCGCACCACTCTGCAATCTTTTGGTTGATTTGGTCACGGACCTCTGGTTTAATCTCGCCGGTGTCACCCGAGAAAAGCGCCAAAAAGCCCTGTTGGCGACTGTTTATAACGTCAATCTCGTGGAGTGAGACGGTGTGCACCACCTCCTTGCGCGTCTGAAGCTCTCCGTCTGGACATTGCACAAACTTGACATCGGGCCCGGTCGCGTCAAAATCACGGGCACGTGTAAACGAGCGGCCAAGCCGAGTTATGCGGCCGGTTGCCTTGTCAATTTGAATGACATCTCCAGCCATGACCTTCTCCTTGGTCAAGGAACCAATCATCTTCTGTCCAAGATCATAAATGGTCTCCATATCCGTGGTCTTTAGTGTCAGCTTTCCCGTCTTGGGACCAACACCTGTAAGCGAGCGATCGATCTGGATCTCCACTACCTCCCCCTCAATGATCTCGGTCTCCTCTTTGATACACACGCCGATGGAGCGCCTAAATGCCTGTGTCAGACACTCGGTCTTTGACATTTCCAGCGAAAACACCTCTGATGCTGCAATCGATGTGAAGGGGACATCGCCAATCTCCTGCGACATGGCCATTGCAATAGCTGTCTTTCCTGTGCCTGGCGCTCCAGCAATCAGTATAGCACGGCCCGAGATCTTTCCTTGCTTGATGACCTTTACAATCACTCCTGCTGCTTTGCGTGCCCTGACCTGGCCAACCATGCCTTGGCTAGCTGTCCGGCTCTCAAGTTTGTCGTCCAGCCCAAGTCCGCGAATATGCGAGTGCGCACCTACTTTTGGTCATGTTAGAACAAACGAAACAAGGGAGTTGCTTCTTAGTTGGTAAAAAACATAATACGGTGGGGGAAAGGCACACAACATGACCCAGTATGTTGTTTGCCACTCGTTCTTACCTGTGCGCTCGAGCTTGGTGACATCGGCAGTCTGAGACGTAATAATAGACTCCTACATTCCAAGAAATCACAAGAGTATAATATATATACAATAAACAAGTCAATAACTCCAGCTCTAACCGGTGCATTATCATGACGTGGCTGAGATAGCTCCCTTTCCTGTGCGACCGACTAAAAAAGTGCGTACCATTCTAGTAGTAAGGCTGGCTTTAAATCGATTAAATAAAAGCAATAAAGAATAGCGAATGAAAGATAAATTAACGAGAAAGCTAATTTCGGTTGACGCGTTTGCCAGTCCTTTTTTTAACCGTTACTCTGCAGTCTTTTGAAAGCAAAAAAAGAAAAGTGCGATAAAAAGCAATTGTAATTCTCTGATTCTGCAAGCAATTAGCACATTGGATTACCAATCTAATCACTTCTTTTCTCAACGTCATCATCGGAGTTCTTACAAAAGCGGGATGGTTTCCTCACAACTTTCTTTTTCCTTGAGTCTCAGTTCTGACACGCTCAATATCAAATTTACTATTATCGCTCTGTTCTCTATATTACATTCTAAAATATTATATGACGAAAGGCAGGGCTGACGATGGATTATCCTGTCACCACAAACCCAGATCACAATGTTATCCCCGAGGTCTTTCCAGGTACCGCTGTTGAGCCAAACCCAGCAGACATCCAGCAACGAGTTTCTAAAGAAAAGAACCCAAGCCCTTTGCCAATTCTATTTACCCCTCTTACAATACGAGAATACACTGTCAAAAACCGTCTCTGGCTTAGTCCAATGTGCATGTACTCTGCAAACGATGGATTTGTCAGCGACTTTCACTTTTCCCACTACACACAGTTTGCTATACGCGGTGCGGGGCTTGTAATGCTGGAGGCAACTGCGGTGCTGCCAGAGGCACGGATCACACCAGGATGTTTGGGTATATGGAAGAATGAGCATATTGACGGACTGGAGAGGGTTGCTGCTGCCATGAAAAAGTGCGGCACTGTAGCTGGTATCCAATTGGGACACAGCGGACGATTGGCAAGCAGCATCCCTTTGAACGAATATTCAGAAGATGGCTCTTGCAAGGCTGATACCGACAGAGGCGGATGGCCTGAAAGCGTGTTTAGCCCTTCTTCTATTCCATTTAGCAACCAGTTTTGGGCGCCCAAGGAGCTAAACAAAGTGCAGATAGAACGAATACAACAAGCCTTTGTCAATGCTGCTGTGCGTGCAGACAAGGCCGGATTCGACGTTATCGACATCCATGCTGCGTATGGAATGTTATTGAACCAATTTCTGTCACCAATATCAAATACACGCACCGATAAGTATGGAGGCACGTTTGAAAACCGCACATGTATGCTGGTTGAGATTGTCGAGCGCATTCGCCGAGTATGGCCAAAGAAAAAGCCGGTGTTTGTCAGTCTTTCTGTTGTTGAAGGCGTTGACGGTGGATGGTCATTTGAAGACACCGTGCAGCTTGCTCAACTGCTAGCTTCCAAGGGCGTTGACATGTCTGAACTTTCGATGGGTGGCAACAGTCCTGGTGCCAACATTCCAGGCGGACCTGAATTTAAGATGGAAATGGCACATAAAGTAAAGCAGCGTTTGCCGGATTTTCTTGTTGCTGCTGTTGGAGTAGCGAGCAGTGGAGCCCAAGCAAACAGGGTGTTGGAGGAAGGATGCGCTGACGCAGTGTTTAGTGGAAGAAAGTATCTGCGTAACCCTAGCTTTGTGCTGAGCGCTGCTTGCGAGCTTGGAGTTAACGTCCAGTGGATTGACCAGTATCAATGCGCGCGACCTAATCTCAAATATGATACATTTTTCTAGCATGTTTGACGCTTTATTCTGTTTGCATAACATTTCTAGAAGGCGCTTTAACCTGATGCTAAAATATTTGTACGCCATCTTTATTGCCAAAACCTCTTTGCCTTTTAACCCAGCTAACGTGCTTGGATCTAGAACTTGATTGAATATCTGAATACAAAATACTCGGGTTTTCAGAAATATAAAAAGTATCAAAGGTCCTCTACACAAGATATTGAAAATCTGCGTTATTCTACCACATTTCAACCCAGTGCCCATTATTGAGTAGACAGATACACTATACTCCAGAAAAAAAAGTAATAGCAGCTGCTGCCAACTGCCCTAGAGAATGACTTCTCCTTTTGTCTCAGATCCACGCCAGTTCTACCAAGTGCAAGATCCTCCGCCGGGAGCTGCTGTTGAACCAACACAGCTTGAAATTGAACAAGGGTTTGCAGCTGGTAAAAATTCAGATCCGTTGCCCAAAATCTTCCAGCCGCTCAAGCTAAGAGAGTACACCGCAAAAAATCGCTTTTTTGTTAGCCCCATGTGCATGTATTCTTCGCAAGATGGATACACTACAGACTTCCATTTATCTCATTACAGCCAGTTTGCTATACGTGGAGCAGGGTTGATATTGGTTGAAGCTACAGGAGTACTGCCCGAGGGCCGTATCACACCGAACTGTCTGGGAATATGGAAGGATGATCATATCGATGGACTGAAGCGTATTGCAAGCCATTTGCACAAGTACGGGGTTGTTGCGGGCATACAAATAGCACATAGCGGACGCAAAGGAAGCACGATTCCATTACAGCTCTACGGAACACGGGATTCGCTAAGAGTCACGGCAGATGAGGGCGGATGGCCGGACAACGTGTATGCTCCGTCAGCGCAAGCCTACGATGAGAACCATTACAAGCCTAAGGAGATGACCAAGAAGCAAATTGCAGACGTTCAGCAAGCGTTTGTCGATGCCGCTGTACGTGCAGAGAAGGCGGGTTTTGACGTGCTTGAGTTGCATTCGGCACACGGATATCTGCTCCACGAGTTCAATTCGCCATTGTCGAACAAACGCACCGATGAGTATGGCGGTTCCTTTGAAAATCGCATAAGAATGTTGCTGGAAATTGTTCGCAAGGTCCGCGCGGTATGGCCAAAGGAAAAGCCATTATTTGTGCGTGTATCAGCTACCGATTGGGTTGAAGGCGGTTGGGATATCGACGATACTGTAGCCCTAGCAAAGATCCTTGTCAATGAGGGTGTTGATTTGATGGGCTGTTCAACCGCTGGTAACGATCCGCGGCAGCAGATACCGCTTGGTCCGAGCTACCAGGTAAAGTTTGCTACCAAGGTAAAGGAAAACGTCCCTGGAATGCTGACTGCTGCTGTAGGAATTATCACAGAAAGCAAGCAAGCAAGCGATATTATTGAGAGCGAAAAAGCAGACGCCGTGTCGATTGCTCGCCAGTTCCTCAGAAACCCGAGCTTTGTGCTAAGCACGGCACACGATCTTAATGTTAACATCAAGTGGAATAACCAGTACGAGCGTGGAAAGCTCAAAACCAAGTACAGCTTTTTCTAAATTGAACAACAGAATTTTGATTTTACAGAAATTTATTCAAGCTCTTCAAGCCCAGAAAAAAAAAGACGGAATTTGATATCCGTAGTAAAATCAAAAAATGGAACTAGCCATTTCAAAGCAGCAAAACAACAGTAAGCCGTCCACACGTCACTCACTGGTTACCACGCATGGAATAGGACTCGCCGAACCAGAGCCTTGGCATGGCAAGGGTCCTGAAGACATTGAACCAGCTGTGAACAACACGCAGGATGGTTTGAACAACATTGATAGGCACCGAATTGAGCTGGATGGAATATGGGCAGTCCTGGGGTGAGTATGAGCCTCCACTGACAATTGAACCAAGGGAGCACACAGGAACGTAGTAGTACCCGTTGTCGCTACGCATAGTATCCATGGTCATGTGCGTGAACTTGCCGATAACAGGATCATAGATCATCTGAAGCATGGCTGGGGTTTCGGTCGGAGTGGTTGACAGATGCGAATAGTCAAAGAAGGACACAATGCGATTAACCAGTGGCTGGATCATCCTAGGCATTCCACGTCCAATGCTCATGTAGGAACCGCCAAAGTTAATCATTCCTGGCTGCTCAGTTTCTGGAGTAGCAACGGTTTCAGCCACGGTAGCTGTGGCCTGCTCTGTTGGAGGAACCAAACCCTGTTCGGTAGGCGATGCCATGCCCTGATCGATAGGCGATGCCATGCCCTGATCGATAGGCGATGCCATGCCTTGTTCGGTAGGCGATGCCATACCTTGCTCAGTAGGCGATGCCATACCTTGCTCAGTAGGCGATGCCATGCCCTGTTCGGTAGGCGATGCCATGCCCTGTTCGGTAGGCGATGCCATGCCCTGTTCGGTAGGCGATGCCATGCCCTGATCGATAGGCGATGCCATGCCCTGTTCGGTAGGCGATGCCATACCTTGCTCAGTAGGCGATGCCATACCTTGCTCAGTAGGTGAAACCATTCCCTGTTCGGCTGGTGAAACCATTCCTTGCTCAGTCTGCCCATACATGCCAGCTACAGGAGTAGACACTGCTGGAGATTCGGTGCCTGCAACGGATCCATAATCCTGTGCAAAAACAGAACCAACAGCAGCAACGCTAGCAGCAATGTAAACAATTGAGAACTTCATATTTCAAGGATGTTTTTGTTGAGACAAAAAGGGAAATGGCTAGTTAAAGAAGGGGAAAAAAAGCTTTAAAAAGAAGCAGAGGGGGAATTTTGCTTGTCTGGGCTTTTTTTGTGAAAGAAGAAAAGGTATAAAAAAGACAGCTATCTGTGCCGATACTGAATCCAATTCTCTTGTTGAAAAGGGCAAAAATGTTGCTGCTTTTATAGTCCATTTGCTGGACGAGAAAAAAGCACATGGATTACTAGTTACCAGATACATCGTACTGGGAGAACGACAGATCAGTTGAATGTTATATCTCAAACATAAACTACGTAGGAACAGATTTGCATATGCCATGTGAGAGAAAGAAATCATGAAACAGAAATTTTCTGAAGGAGAGGATCTGGGCGCAGCGCAACCGCAATGTCCTCTTCAGCTACCGCCAGCCGCACTTGTTGATGGACATCCAGTATGCTAGACTCTGTCAGGATACAACGCGTGGCACCCAGCTGAGAACAGATCCTAGCAACCTGTTCGTACGAGGGTACAGTGAGGTTGTGCATCTGGCAAAGCTGGCGGTGGATAAATGCTATGTCCCCTAGAGAAACCTCTGGAATGCCGGCCTTGCGAATAGCCGCACGCAGAGCAACCAAAAACACCTTCTGCTGGATAGACGCATTCTGGATAAACGCAATATGGCCGGAGGCATACATTTCCTTGACAGCCCTGTCAATGACCATCATTGTGACCAGAGTGCGTTTTGCTAGATCTTTACCTCCACCAGTTATCTCGTCACCGCTATTCTCTGTATTGCGTTTCCAGTCAGCCTCGACAATCTCGACAGCCCTGCGACAGACATCCAGCGCACGGCGGGCATCGCCAGACACAGCACTGATCTTACGGGCACACAGCTCAACCGCATCGCTGTCAAAAGCCATGCACCCCTCAAGCCGCGACTGGACAATAGTCATGAGCTGGTTGTACGAGTACGGCTGGAAATTAATACGCGTCAGACCTAGTCTGCTGGATACTTTATGATGAAGCATGCGCTCGGGTAGATCCATAGTGTTTGCAATCGCAATGACAACGAGTTTTGCGTGTGGGCGGTGTGGCCAGTCAAAAAAGTTATACATGATGGACTGGGATTTGGTCACCAGCAGATCAAGCTCGTCCATCAGCACCACGTACGAATGTCTGCGTGGGCTGGGCGTGCTAAAGTGTTTCTCAAGCAGTTGCGCTGCATGTTTGGACGTCACCTTGTCGCCTGTGATTGCCTGCCACAGCTGCGTGTACGCTTGCGCAGGCTCGGTCATCTTCATGCCATTGAGCTCAATGTACTGGAATTCTGGCAGATCTCCAGACTCTGAGCTCTCCTGAAGACTGCGTATCACTTCATGGACGGTGGCCGTTTTGCCTGTGCCAGGGACACCGGAGATGTACATGCACATGCTGTTGCGCTCTTCAATTGTGTTGTATAGGTGGCCGTATATTTCAGCAAACTCATCTTCTCTGCAGGGCAGCGTGTCCGGAACTGCTGAAACATGCAATTGCTGTCTGGCTATTTCATACACACTCTGAGCATCTCCGCTTCCAAGAGACTGCGTATTGGTGCTGTTTTTTCCAAGGCGCGAGGCTCGTCGCAGCATTGCCGTGCTGACTGCTGCCACTGGTTGTATGTCCTGCAGACGCATCCGCCTCCTTGGTGTGCTTGTAGGCGCAGTCACTCGTGGAGTTTGTCTGACAGACCCTGCTCTTTTGGCACGGACTGGTGTCCTAACTTTCCCGGCTGCTTTCCTGGATTTGCGTGTGCCAGTGCTTTTAGTGGTGCGAAGTTGCTTGGCAGAAAAAACATCGTCTTCATCAACCTCGTCGTATATTTCGTTACCAGATTCTTCCGACTCTTCAGCAGGACTAGAGTAGCTGTCGTCTTTGTCCGAAACCTCTGATCCACCGCTGTCCGATTCCATCTTTTGTCTCTTTGCACAGCGTTTGGTCCTTTTGGATGCTGCAGCCATTGCTTTGCCGCTAGACTTGCGTTTGGAGGCCGCCTTTGCACGGCCTATCTCTGTTGCGGCCTTTTTCCCAAGTACGCCACGCTTTGTGTTGTTGCTAGTCGTAAACATGCGTTCTTGTACTAGGGGGTTGAGCATTTCCTTCTTGTGGTAAAACGAATCCCAGTCCAGATCCCCAATAAATGCTGTTTTCTCGTTAAAGTATCTGCGACAAAACCGCAAACCGCTGTCAGTTGGCCTTGAGTCACGTTTTGCTAGTTCCTTGGTCTCCGCAAGTACCTTGTTGTATTCACCAAAAGTCAGAACGTCAAGTGGAGCAATAATCATCCCGGGGTTTATCAGATCATCTGCATTAGAGTAAAACACCTCGTCGTCCTCGGCCTGAATAGCGCTTGCCCTTTTCCCCAAAAACATTTCGGTTTTGCGCAGCAGCCAACGCGCAACTATTTGCTTTTCGCCGACCTCGTTCTCCCACAGCTGGTGGATAATGGCTTGGTATGTCTCTTCGCCTGGACTGCGCACCCGGACCGCTTGCCCTAGGTTGTACTCGACACCGTTTACAATGACGCTTTTGTACAATTCCTTGTTAGTCATCCCGCTATGCCGTGTGACGCGTCGCGATGAAGGTGTTGCTCCTGGTGTCTGGCTGCCTGCTGTGCCTCCATGGCTGCTATCTAGTCGGTCGCCCCATTCTATTACAACTTCTGAATCATCGTCGGATGCATACGTGGATTGCTGCTTTCGCTTGCTTTTGCCGCTGTGTGCCTTTTTTACCGCCTTCTCTAGCCGATCGGCTATTCTGTTTTGCTGGAGTCCCGGAGGCATCACTATTGAATGACGCAAGATAAACACTAGCCCTTTTACTGATATAGGTGCTGTTAGAATAAAATATAAAATAAGATATAAAAAGAAACGAATGCAAAAAAATAACATCAACAAAAGGTTGGAGAAATAAAAAATAATAAAAATAAACAAAAAAAGCCAAAACACCACGAAAAGGAGGAAAGAGATATGTCGTAGATCGAGCACGCGCAATCAAGACATTCTGATCTCCTCTGGCTAATCTGAAGTGCACTAATGTGATTCACCTTGCTGGTAAGCTCTGGATAAAGCCCCACGTAATGTACTCGTCGGGTGTCTGGCTGTTCAGTCGCTGTGCCAATGCATGGAAATTGACGCCCAGCCACACCTGGCTGATCTTCAATCCGTCGACGATCGCTTCTCCGTCGGAAGACGCCTTCCACAACGCATTGAGCAGCTCGCGTGTAGCTGACAGCGTCGCAAACTGGCGCATCGAGTCACCAATCGTCGTCATCAGCGTCGCCATAAATATACGCGAGTGGGACAGCTGCACTGCCAGGTCCTGTATCTGTGCATCGCTACCTTCCTGGGCAACAAGAATCCCCAGCAAGCAAACACATCGATCGAGCGCATACGCCGCGGCTGACGCAACAGCCTCTGCTGGAATGTGCAGGCTGCCCGAGGTTGTTTGCAGAATCGTGTCCTGCGACATGTTTGTTTCGTTTGCTGCTGGACGTTGCTCCTTGGGAATAAGCCTGGGCTTCAGAGCTATCAGGTTGCGCCTAACATCCGGCTCTTCGCTTGTTGACCACATGCACTGTCCAATCAGCTGGGCAACCTTTTTAGCACCCAACGCGCTCCCAGAACCGCTGCCTGGCCCAAGTGCAATCTGCAGAACGTGTCTGGCCAACGGGTATATCTCAGCGCCAGGGCGGAAGGACGAATCGCTTTCTGTTGTCGCCGAATGAGGCGTTGGCGGTGCTGCTGCTTGTGTCAGCTGCCTTGGGCGTAGAGAGTGTAGCGTATACACATCCAGCGGCCGCTTTGAAAACATTCTGCATAAGACCGCTTCCATGATGTCCTTGTCATGGAGACAATTTGCAGCTATGACATTTTCAATTGACCTACGCAACCCACGCATGCTCGAGTAAGTGTACACATCAAGAAGCGCGTCGATTGTGTCGTCAAGATCATTCGTGTTGTCGCCAGGTTTGGCATTGGCATTGACATTGGCATTGGCATTGCTGCTGCTGCTGCTAAGATACAGAACTAGTAACTCGTCCATCCATTGCCAGCTAAACTCACTCTCGTCTTCGTGGTTGTCCTCACGACTAGACCCAACAAACGGGCTGTCCAGCGTTTGCGGACTCTCTGTCTTAGCTCTACCAGCAACTGGCTGATCTTCGCCACCGTCATCCTCATCCTCGTCGGCTCCACTGTAATCCACTGGCACAGAGTCGCCGTCTGCATGCATCGCAATAGCAATCAGCACACGCGCCAAAGGTGAAAGGTAAGAGACAAAGTTTCGTTTTGCTATTGCTGGGCGCATCGTGACCGGGCACCCATGGCTAAGTGGAACATTCTGAACCAGGGATGTAGCAATATCAAACCACGGAACAATTCGGTACAGACACGCTGGTGATGAGAGCACTGCGCCAAATATATCTTTAGCAGCTAGGTTTTCAGCCATGGTCTCAATGATCCGAGGCTGCACGTGCACTATGAACCAGTCTCTCTTGTCAGCAAAGGATACTTGGTCAATGGCCGATTCTGGCGTTAGAATGTTAAACAGAATTGAAAGCGGATGCTTCTGAAGCGCAGCAAATTGACCAAGCTTGATGTCTCGGCCAGCTGCTGGGAGTGGCACGGAGAGCATCGCATCCACAATTCCTGCTTGGAGCGACGATGTTGTCGGTCTAGTGAACATGTCGCCAATCACCTTTGTGGCCGTCGGCGCCCACTTGGCCCATCGCTCGGACCATTGTTCGCCGTTGTCTTCAAGCACATGTTGCAGTATACTGGCCCCAGCCATATGCACAAATGGCCGCACTACTAGCCGCGAATCGGTGGTCCACAGAGACATCGTAGCTGCTACCTTTTTCGGCCAGTCAGGTTCAAGAGGCAGATCTTCGCTAAAGTTCGGTGCCTCCATCTTAAGCAAAAAGCCAAAGTACTTTCTCAGAACCTGCTGCGGTGCGATATCCATATTATCTGTCAGCCACATGTGGATTGGCGTGTCTCTAAGACTGTTACCATAACATAGATCGGTGAGAAGCAGAAGAATCCGGTGGCAGGTTGTTGGGGATTGCACTGTTTCTTGGTGTTCGTCGTCAATGTCGCAACCCAGCGATCTCTTACTCACTAGGCTGCTAGGGCCTGGATTGCTCCCTGTTTCCGATTGTATAAACCGATCCGACGTCCTTGCTCTCTCTGTAGTGGAGGGGACCTGCTGATGCTGTAGGATTGCGCCATGTCTCAAATATGTGTGTTGCCGTACTTTTCCGCCAACAACAGCGTTGAACACAGGTTCGCCTTTTGGTTGAGCCAACCTTTTTGCGTTTTGCTCAGCTTGTGCGTGCTTATGGGATAAAGATGCTTCGGGCGGGCCAACCGGCGTAAACATGTTGCGGATTGCATAAAACGGGCTGGCTCTACGCGAATAAACAACCTGCTTCTTGAACATGTGGTCTGCAATAGATCCAATCACAAGCTCCACGCCCACTACCGGCTCCTCCTCCATGAACCGCACAATTACCTGTTCCAAATAGTGCTTTGAGTTTGAAGGATAGCACTCCGAGACAAGCTCTTGAATATGTTTGCGTGACTCGGAAAACGGAAGACTCGCTATATTGCGCCGCCACTGAAGAACTGCAGTCTTGATGTTGCATGCGTTTGGGTTGTGCTGAGACTCGATAGGTGCTGGCTTTAGGGTAATATAAGGTACCTTGAATGGGTTTACGCGATCAGCACTCTGGCTTGACTTCTTTTGACCCCTAGAGTCCCCAGTTAAAAGACGAGGCAACACGCTAAAGAGATTTGGAGCACTGTCTACATAGTGCTCAATAAAACGGGCAACCAAGCGCATATCTTCCTCAGAAAACCCTAGCAACGCGCCTTGAATTCCCAGACGGCCAGCCCATTCCCATTGTGTGCTCGTAGATAGTAACTTTACAGCATCTGCAAAATCCGACTGTGCAAGCTGTTCTACTGGCTTGCTGTCAGCGTTCTTGGTCTCGTATAGTTGTGGAATGAAAAGCAGCCTATTCGCAGCCCATTCGCGAGCCCCATTTACAGTCAGAACTCTTTCCAGAGAATGCAATATACTGACACCTTCTTGCTTAAGTGTCACGACATACTTGTCAGTTCCACCCTTGCCGCCAGCTGAGAATATGCGGACAAGATTGCGAGCCGCGTCGATGCACTGGACCATGGTAATATATGCAAGCATTGTGCTCTCGGGACAGCACAGTGCCAGCGTCAGTTGCCAGCAATTACTGTCCAATGCTTTGGCACTCTCTGCACTTAATCGTCCAGAAATTTGCAATCGCTTAATGCAAGACCAAAGCATAGTCAACAAAGAAGGGGATTCGTGGGCTGGCTTATTCTCAGTGCGCACAGTAAAGCAAGCCGACGAAAGCGTGAGCCATTGATTGAATGAAACCAAACCAGCCGCATTTACCACACTATCGGCTAGCCCATTCGTTAGGTAAAGCATCAACAATCTGTCCAAAGTGGCCGCTATTTGGGTATATAGGACATGCGGAGACATGAACGAGCAGGCAAGTTCAACAAAATCGCATATCCATTGTGTGCTTATGTCGATTATTTTGGATAAGTCAAGGGTTGTAACAGACGACCTTAGGTCATTGGCAAGAATATCGACAATATAGTCAGCATTGGAATGACGAACAAACTGACACATCATGAGTCTTTGGCTGATTGACCCAAGAATAACGCTTTCCCCAGTAGGCGATGGACCATCTGTAGAAGGAGCCGTGGTACAGAGAGAAAAAGTATCGAAATATACAGCAAGATTGCGAAGAGATCTAGTGAGCTTGGCACAAAGTGACTTTGTTGCACCAGGTATTTTTATCGGTGCCAGCGACATTACAAAATCTCCCCATTGTCTATCGATATTGAATAGTGTTGTCGATATGCGCAGCAAAAGAAGCTCGGCGTACGCTGGAATCGAGCCTGTGTTCTGAGGATAGCATCCATAAAGAGGCAAATAGCACGTCTGCAGAGACATGGTCTTCATATCGCCCAGGCACTCAAGCATCTTGCGCATGTCCATTGCTTGCGTCAGGGCTAGCTCCTCAAACCCCAGAATAGGTGCCAGGCCATAGCATGTGTGAGTCAGGCTGAGGTTAAGGCACTCGACTGATCCAGGGATCGTGTCAATTGGATCGAGATTCTTCATGTACTCTTCAAACATTTGCAAAAGATGGTGGTGCTCACTCATCATTCCGTAGACTGCAGACGCGTCCCTAGCAATGATACTGCTGAGTATCGATTGCTCAAACTGCTCCAGACGTCCTTCCTCAGCAGAAGTAAGTTCAATGCTTGATGACCAGGATACACTGCCATCACTGTCGCTACCGCTGTTGCCGCTGCTGCTATTTTGTCTTGCGCTATTGCTATACAATACTGGCAGAGTGGGAAAACGGTGGAATACGATTCTGCGCATAAGAAAATTCCTTAACACCTCGACAGCTACCACAGAGTGCAGAGTAGGAATCCCCCACCGAAACTGCTTTGTAACAGGGTCCTCGATAACCGTGGGCATCCGACGACAGAGCGCCTGTCCGTGGTTTTCAATCATCTGCATTACAATTTGCAGCCAAACTGAGTAGTGTGCAACAAGCCGGGGTACAAACGGATGCATTCTGTCTTCCTGGTCATCGCTTAGTTGGCCTTTGCCAGCCAATGTCTTTGTTGTGAACGGCAGCACATGGAACATTGTAAAAACCATCCGAGCAATGGCCTCCCAATGCCGAAGGGCCAGTGTCCCCGATCCAAGGACATGCGCGCAGTATATACGCACTCTGCCATAGTCCGGGCCAAGCTGCCCATTGTCTGACTTTGTCAACTCCTCCAGCTTCTCAAGTGCATCTGCACGACGACATGCCTGCATAACGGTTGCCTCTATACTAAAACCAATGTTTCGAACCCATGATCCATCCAGATCGGCAAGCTGCTGAACGGACATTTGCAAAAGCTGATTCCGTAGCTTGTCAAAGTACTCGGCAGCAAAAAAAGGATCCGTTTCGTGACTTGTAGTCGGATCGGCCATCACCGCATCCGGGGAGGGCTCGGGAATGGGCATGCTGATGACTATCTTGACAAGCTCCAAATGTGTACGGATTGGCCAACTCAGCGTCGATATGGCTAGCGCATTGAAAAGGAATTCACGCTGTGTTGATTGTATAACGTGTACTAGGTCGTCGTGTGGTGGATTGGGGCTATCAAGAATGGTCTGAAGCCCCGTTATGAATTCGCTAACCTTGTCCATTAGTAAAATGCCCGAGCCGCCCCGCCTTTTATAGCGCGTTTACAAATAGGCTGGCTTTGTAGAATTCAACGTAGAATGATAGCAACGAAAAGCTAGTTTTGTTGGGGTTTCTAGTGAAATAAAAGTAGAATAATAGTTACAGAAATTGAGAAAAATAGCTAGAGTTGGGATTTGATAAACAAACACAGACTTTGAGGAAAATCAGTCAACAAATGATGAAAAGAAACAATGCGACACACGCACTATAATCGAGCCTCTGTAAAAGCATTGTCTATAAAAGCATTATTACCTATCGTTGTACAATTTTTCATTCCCAACGTTGGGCACACACTAAAGTCTCTCTAAGCCCTTTTAACTATTAAAGCATAATTTTATCCAGTCCGTCCATGCTTAAAGCTTCATTGATAAATGCATAAACCATCGCCGGTCAATTATTTCTCACTAGAAAAACATGTTGTTTAGATGGAATTTTTTATTACCATTTTATTAACAATAAATAAATAATAGAAGTTAAGAAATATATATGTATTTGAAATACTGAAATTATTTAAACCAATGTATTAACTATGTTTGGTGTTGTTGTTGAGCCATTTCATGGTAACAAAACACACATGCATTTATATTAGCAATTGATCATGAAAAAAGAAAAAAAAGAAAGAAAACTAAGGCAACAATGAAGTAAAGAGTTTATTTGTCCAAACAGACACATTTATTGTTGTAAAAAAAGCCAATCATATACTTTTGTTTCTAAGCCTCATCCACAAAAACCTTGGAATGGCATCATTGATGCTCTCTCCCTCATGGATGTTTTTCTTCAAAAGCAGCCACTGCTGCCATCTTTCTTTCATTTCTTTTTTTCCTCCTTATTTTTCCTCTATTTTTCCTCTATTTTTTTGCTCTTCTTTTTCCTTTTACCTTTTTTCCATCTATTGCTTTTATATATGTCACAGATCTTTTAGCACAATTACAAAAGGTAAGAACAGTAACTGATTTTATAGATTAAACATGCCTATAATATTTACATCAAGTATTTTACTAACAAACTTTTCTTTTTTGGTGCTTCTATTTCTTTTTCCTTCTTCCATTTTTTGCACCGCTCAGACTTTGCACTTCCTGATCTTTGCATCTTTGCATTTTCTCATCTTTTTTATCTCTGTTTCTGCATCTTCACAACATTTTTCAATTTACTATTTTTAATTTTTTTAATAAATAATACATTTTTATACGATAATATTTTGTTCACATATTGAAATAATTTGTTTGTGTTTATTGTTTATTGTTTATTGAATTATTACAATTCAAATATATCATATTTTCTAAAACAATCCATATTTCCTATTTTATGAAAAAAGCATTGTACATTATAATATAAATTGTTCTTTAACAATGCCCATATAATATATAAAAATATGATTGTTTACATTGTTTTCAGCATAACTATATTTTAAAACATTAAAAACATTTTGTATCATTGTATCTGTAAAATAAAATAAATTTAAAAAGTATATTTACATTTATTTTTGTATGTGTAATTTATTTACAGTTGTTTTTAAATAATAACATATTTAAAAATAAATAATAAATTATTGATGCATGAATACTTTGGGGAAAAACATTGTTTTACCTGCTGATCACAACAAATATTGCTAATTTTAAACATAGATTGGCAGTTTGTTTTGATTTTCTTACTGTGGAATGTTGGCATTCCACAGTGTCTTTGTGTGGACAATGATATCTGCATACATTGGAACTCCCTCTTAAACTCATTTTTAATTATTTTATTAAAAATAATTAATGGGCCATTTCTGCACCGAAACCTCCCTCGGGATCCGCCCCCACTTTCGGTGCAAGCTACCGAAAGACAACTCTTTCAGAGTCTTGAGGGCAGATCCCTTAACAATTTGATAATATTTAATATTTATATAGTATTTAATAATTTAATAGTGTTTAATAACTTGATAGTATTTAACAATTTAATAGTATTTTATACTTTTAGTTAATTTCCAAAACATATGTGGTCACAGCTAGCAAAAAATCTACAGCAGAAATTCAGTGTGAATCCTATGCTTGTTCTTGGTGACCGATCTGCTACAAATGTTCACTGGCATGCCCTGATTCCAGATGTTGGCATGAGATGCATGCTTGTTAAGCTTGGTTTCTGTCTCTTCCACATTGATGAGTATCTTACTTCAACATTGTGCCTGTACTGTGAGATGGGTAAACTAAAGAAGTTTCTTCAAGTGGATAATCCGCGGCCACACCGTCGAGATGTGCAGCCAGTGATTATGAGCCACGCTGTCCTGCATTGTAACAACATTACATGTATTGGACATGTGGCTGATGGACAGTCTGATTT
Organism: Coemansia sp. RSA 1200; assembly: GCA_027578915.1. NCBI lineage: Eukaryota > Fungi > Kickxellomycota > Kickxellomycetes > Kickxellales > Kickxellaceae > Coemansia > Coemansia sp. RSA 1200. Next base: position 3,750 of record JANBTT010000054.1, on the reverse strand, counting down.
AATGCATCTGCGCTGTTTGAATCATGACCTAGCAGCAGCAATAAACTTTCGGCACATTGCAAGTGGTCTCCAACAAAATGGTGCAGTTCCTGAGCGTTTCCAATGCGGCAATCGTGTCAGGAACAATACAGTTGTGCCAGACAATGGTGAGGTGCCTCCTGATGGTCCCCCCACACAACGTCGATGCACAGACTAATCAGCGAAACAATTGTGGTCTTTAACGATTCCGCAACAGACTACATCCCCCCTATATGGAATAAGGACGACGTTATTTTCGCAAGGTAAGTGGTTGTAAATTGTTTATTGTGAGAATGTGAAATATGCTATTGATGTTCTATTATGTATACTAATATTTTTTTTGGCTCTGTTTTTTCTGCCCCTTTCGTGTATGCAAACGATAATCGCGTTCTGTCCATCCGCACACTCCACAACACAAATGCGGCTCGCCATAACGGCATTATTCTATAAATGAATTAATGGTCATGCCCAATCATAAATTTTTTTAGAAAGAACTGTATAATCGGCGATGCTGACTGAGAGCTCAAGGCCAGATCGCATCTGCGCTGTCACCAATGTTAACGAATCAACTAGAATCACCGATCTCCATACCCATATCCATGATCTGGCTCAACACGATCTTCAGATCAATTAGATCTCAATCCAAAGTTCTTTGACCACAGCGTGTGGCAAATATAATTTCAATGGAAAATATTTATCATTGTGCTTTTTGACCCATCGTGTCTTACAGTCCTTACCAAAAACTTTAAATTCAGGCTTCTTCCAGTTCTTCAATCTTTTTTAATAAAGTCATGGTGTTCACTCCTTCGCGCATACTTTTCCGGGAAGCCTCGGATCTTAGAGCGGCAGCAACTACTATAAAAGAGACGCTTGAGATAATAGCACAGCGCAACCCACTGCTGAACGCCTTTGCTAGCTACATAACCCTAGAAGAGACAGATACACAGGATCGCTCCCACCTATACAATGGACCGCTAAAGGAGTGGTCCGTTGCTGTTAAAGCCAACATTGCAACAATATCACAGCCAACATCGTGTGCATCTAACGCGTTAAGCGAGTATGTTTCGCCCTACCAGGCCACGGCAGTCGACTCACTAGTGCGAGCAGGTGCCATAGTCGTTGGGAAAACCAACATGGATGAGTTTGGAATGGGCTCAAAAAATGAGCACAGTATATATGGACCAGCACATAATCCAAGCAAATCAGCCATTAGAGAAGATGATAATATGAAGGATGAGCAGCATCGCTATCGTTCGCCTGGCGGAAGTAGTGGTGGAAGTGCTGTTGCGGTTGCATCGGGTTTGTGCAGAGTGGCTCTGGGATCAGATACCGGTGGCTCTGTCCGCTTACCAGCAGCCTGGTGCGGTGTTGTGGGGTTCAAGCCGACATATGGACGTGTGTCGCGCCACGGGTTGGTTTCTTACGGAAGCTCTTTGGATACGATTGGTGTTTTGGCAAAGAGCGTTGGAGACGTGTTTACTACATTTAGTACAATGTCTGTTCCTGATCCACGGGACATGACGTGTATGTCTATGTTGTTGCGGAAGCAGATTGACGGACTTATCAAATCGCGAGAATGGACAAAGCACCTAGGCCAGAAAGGAGGCTGCTCAGAGGTGCGAGAGTCATTGCAAAAGCCACTGACTGGAGTTCGTGTTGGCATTCCAAAAGAGTTTTGGGTTGATGAGTTGTCACATTCTGCCCTTGAATCCTGGAAAGCTGGCGCACAGCGGCTGGCCGATCTTGGCTGCGAAGTAGTGCAAGTATCGCTGCCTCACATTCCAAGCTCATTGCCCGCATACTATACCCTTGCGTTTGCGGAGGCATCATCCAATTTGGCAAGATACGATGGCATTCGCTACGGCACACGCTCAACTCAGCGCCCAGAGGCAACAGGCAGCAGCAATGCATCGTACAAGTATACGTGCACTCGAAGCGAGGGATTTGGTGTCGAAGTTCAACGCAGGGTTTTGTTGGGCACATATGTAATGACAGCGTCGGCCAGCAAACAATATCATGTTTTGGCGCAGAAAATTAGGCGGCTTGTTCAAAAAGATTTTGATTCTGTGTTTTCTTTGCCAAACACACTGGCACTGCATAGCACAAAGGTGTCTGATGCGATGCTGGTTAATCGGCCAGCGGGAGTTGATGCATTGCTATTTCCAACCACAACGGACACAGCGCCATTTTTGGATGCAAAGGAGCCGAATCCCATTACAGGATATGTGAATGACGTAATGACTGTTTCTGCCAACTTGGCTGGAATTCCAGCAATATCAGTTCCATTTGGTACTGACTCTATTGGCATGCCTATTGGACTTCAGCTTGCCGCACAATATGGCGATGACGATCTGCTTTTGGCGATTGCCAGTTACCTTCAATCTTAAAATATGTTGATAATTACGAGAACAGGTGTGAAAAAGAACAAAATAAAATTTTCAGCTTGTTTGCAGACTTTCATAAGCTGGGTTAAGAAAATGATTGTGAACCAGTACATCTCAAACTCACCGTTCCTGGGCCAAAACCAAAAAAGAAATAGCAATATAACGACTGTGACCGCTTCCACTCAGAATATAATGTTATGGATGGATTAAATATGAGAGATATTCGGCTTACAAACCCCAATATATGCGGTAGATCACCATCGGCAATTCTATTGCCTCGTTTCTACGCGATGCATTTTCTAACAGAATTCAAGTCTTGTTTCTGTGATCAGCGATATGGAATTGAACAAAATGTGTTCTTAGCACGGCGAAGGCAAACATCTTCAATCCAGAAGATCTGTGCATTCAGGCACAATGTGTATGTTGTCATTCCTTGAACTAAAGAGGGGGTGAGGAAATCGTCAATGATAGAACAAGAAAGGATCTTTGCAAAAGATAAAACATTTCAATTCCATATATGTCAAAAGGATGCCTTGTTTCAGTATTTTGAACAAAAATCAAGTCGAAAATTGAGGCGCAATGTTTGAATATAATGTCTTATACATTTTTAGCATAATGGATTGTTGTTGCCTTCAAAAGCGCAGCTGCAGCTTAACCACACATCTTCTTGTGGCCAACGGATGTCTATGTATTTGGTTTGTTGTAAATGAGCCTGTAAGTCCATTGTTCATTTCCAATAGAAGTAACAAAGTTGCTTGTTTGGTGTTCTCCGCATGAACATTATTACATCCGATGTTGTGAACAAAATGGCAAATATATTATTGTGCAAACTTGTGGACAACCGCGCAAACCTTAAAGACAACCGCATATACTTTTTTTACCAAATAATTTAGAGTGCTTAGGATTGTTGAATAGTATTGGAACAATGAAGACGCAGAGAATATATTATATAACGCTAGATCAACCATTTCAAAAAAATAGCAATAGCATGTCTTCAGTATCGGTTTATTTCTATCAACATCATTTTGCCATCAGCAACTGACATTCCCATCCACAGTAATTTTTTTACCTTCAAGCTTATACAAATTGGCAGTATGAAATCTTCAATTTCACTCAAACAGAGACTACTTGATGTCCAGATCCCTTGTGCTGCGGGAATTGCGGATGATATCCAAGAAATGGTCAACTCCTTCAATCTCGATTCTTCTGCAGGCACCAAGATTGAGCAATACGCTGCTTTTGTTGAGCATTGCGCTCATCTCAAGCCAAGCATTGCATCTGTTGTTCTGGATGCCTTTGCCGCTTGCTATGGCATTAATCAAGATAGCAAAAACGTTCACGGGGTTGT